>JANHFX010021754.1:0-41357 GCA_027560015.1 Chloroceryle amazona | reverse complement strand
GATGGGCATCACATTTGCTACCCTCCAGTCCATTGGGACCTCCCCAGTTAGCCAGGACTTCAGATAAATAATGGAGAGCAGTTTAGCAAGCACATCCACAGCTCTTTCAGCACCCAATGACTTCTTTTGTTCAGTAAACTCATTGTTGCTCAGACAAGTAAACAGGGCGAGTGACACAGTCATTTCCTCATTTTATTCCATTTTCCTAGACTTTTATGCATTGCCATATCAAATAGTTTTGCAGCCCTCAGTGTTCCATAATACCCCACTGTAGAACTCAAATGGTTTTTATGCTGACACTCCTTTCAAATGAAGCAAGAGTAATATAAACAAATGCTTAGCCTGCAGCAAATCTACACTTTAAGTTAGTAATGTGAACTGCTGAAGAATCTGCCTTCAGAACAAATTAGTGGTTTTTCGTTGTGTTTTGTAGTACTGCCAGAAAGCACTTTGCCAGAGGGTCAGATGGGGGAAATAATGCCAGTTAGCAATTCTGCAGAGTAACCTTTGTAGCTCCATTCATTTCAATGTAATGCACAGAAACTGGTAAGAACTAGAGAAAACAGTGCAACAATTCGTTGTCTTGCAATTTTTTTTTACACATAAAAATGCAATGGGACCATCACAATGTAAGTTACTACTACAGCTGAGTGACTATGTAGTACACTTGCAGTACTTGAACAACTCATTCAGTGTTTCTGAACTGGGAAATCAAGAAGGGAGAAGGGGAAGGAGAGATAGAAAACACCTTATTTCAAATGTGCATTGAAGAGAAGGGTTTTTTTTTGTTTTGGTTTGTTTTTTGGTTTTATTTTGGTTTGGTTTGGTTTTGGTTTTGTGCTTTGTTGTGTTTTGCTTTTTGTTTTTTTTACATAGCAAACAGTAGACAGTTGCCTGGGTCAAACACCTTTATTTTTTACAGTTACAATTTACAGGTCTATGGGAACATTCAGGATGCCAGAGGGATTTTATTCTCTATTAAAGCATCATCCTGATTTTTCTTGGACTTAGTCCTCCATCCTTGATGACAAGTTTAGTAATAATACAATCTAACATTATAGAGCTTTTAAGTATATATAGAGTAGTCATAATAGGTATATATTACCTACTGCTGGTTCAAAGTTTAGAGCACTTTGTACTGGCTCAAGTACTACCGAAGTACACAAAATAGGGAGGACACTGTCCCACAGTTTTTCTCATTATTAATTAAGAAATAACACCTAGTGCAGGTAAAACAACTGTTCTTATTAATTGGGTATTCAGCAGGTCGATCTCTTTATGTGATCGTATGACACATAATTATTCACCTCAATCCAAGAATATATTTACATTTAAATTCAATTCTGTTCCAAAACCTAGGTTCTACAACACCCTGAGTCTTGTCCATGAATCTCTTAATAAATTGATTGATTTAGTTACAATTTATGGTGGTCAACTTCTGTCAATACTAAACCCCCATATACCTCTGGTTTCTCGCTGCTGATTTGGGCAGATATGGGATATAATTCTGCTCTAGATAGCTTTGAGCCATATTCAGTTTACTGTTCTTCTTTTGAGTGGTAAGAATGGGATGAAAGATGAGAAGGTGTAAAGCCATCATGAAACCATTTCTTCAGGAGTAGTTCAATATATCGGCAAGAGTCAGTGTGCTCTTATCTGTGTAAACCCTCTAAGAAGCCAGAAGATGCTGCCAACACTTTGAGGACCTTTTCTTTCTTGCCATCTGCATGTCCAGCAGCACCTTTCCCCTTATAGTTGTGCACAGCAGTACTAGCTCTTAGACATATATCTGAATCTTTATGTGGCTTTATTATAATATTTAGATATTGAAATATGCAGCTATAATTTCTATGGCTTTTTTTATTATTATTTTACTCAGATGTCATCCTTTCTACTTATAATTACATCTGAAAACATCTTTGTGAACTCATGGTAGAAAGATAAAAATGTTCTGAAAGATTTAATAAATTTTCCTCACTAATGAATGATTTAAAATATGAAAGTGATTATTCCATAGAGATAAGCATAAAAATAAATATCCAGGGAGAGGCTGCAGTAACCAAATAACTGATTAATCAATTAATTATTCTGCATATATTTAGTTAATCAGAAGCATCATAGAACAAAACAGATACTTTATATAAATGGAGCTGGAATTTCAGTCATTACAAAAATAGCCAGCTGTTCTTTTGATAAATACTTTGCTATAAATACAAACACATGATATTTTTCTCAGTTTTGATAAATTAAAAGGAGAGTTTAGGGGAAAATGCTCATATCTTGTTAGATAGAGATGACTTTAGCTGATTTTCAAGTTATACTTTTCATTACATGTTTTTATGAGAAATACATGAGCTTTGGAGTATATTATTACAGTGTAATAATCACTAATAACTTGCAATGACCCTGCTTTAAAATGTTAAACTGGTTATATTTCTTTCTTCTAATGAATTTACAAGTAGGTACATGTTCCAAGAAGGGCACTGAATGAGCTTGCTTTGGCTCATACCTATTATTCAGATACATATCTAGAAAATTTGGCTGGTTTCTTTTTCTTCTTTGCTTTTCCTTGTCTTACATTGATGTCATCTTGCCTTCTAGAAACTCCCAATTCCTTACAAGCATTACAATATCTTATCTCTTCTTAAGTAGCTCAGAATTTCCTGCTTATAAGGAAGATATTTCTAATATTCAATGTGTCCATCACTCCTCTATGAACTTATGAGGAATTTCTACCTTTTCAATTTACCAGGTTCCATATACTGGAACTCCTTAACAGCTCTGCAAAATGAACTGTTTAAGGACTTCTGTGTCTATTCCTTGGTCATTGTCTGAACTTTAGATATTATCTCTCACGGGATCAAATCCATCTTCTATAAAAGTCAGAAGCTGGACTGCTCTCAAGAAGTTTTATGGGATATGATGGCTGGAGGACTATTGCAATGACTTAACCACTTCCTTGTTCCTGAAAGCACTCCTTCAGACAGGACCTAATTACTTTATCTATTTAAAAGTGGTTTTCTGGAATTCTTCTGCTCTTAAACTAAATCTGGGTGCAGTACATTTGTGGTTGCTTAGCATGCAATTTCACATGCCAGATGTATTTTCTTCCCTTTGGTAGAAGGAATTGAAGACACACGCTTTTGCCAGTACAGCACACGGGGATGAGCAAACTTAAAAAATATATCAAATTAAGCACTAGGTTAAAAAACAACAACAAAAAAACCAAACCAAACTAAGAAATGAATGATCAAACAAACAAAGAAAAGACTGTAAAGCATGTGAATGTTTTACTTAGCTGAGGATGCAGGGCAGGACCAGACTCCCTCGTAGGGAGTCTTTACTCACCAGAGTAGAGCTGCAGGAAAAGAGGAGAGTGATCCAACAGACAGCCCTCAAAGAACAAGCTCCTGCTGCAGGGGAAGCAACATAAACTGGAGTGACAACCACTTGTGGCTGGTCCTCACACACCTCAAAACTTGCCTGAGCAGCAGTGTTCAGTTTGGAGGACTCTGCTTAAGAAAATGTCATAGCAGTGACATAGCTATTTTCTGATCCCCTACCATCTGCCTCTCGGGTAATCTACCATTTTCCTGCTTAGCTGCTTACAGGGCCCAGTCTGGTCAAAATGCTTTCTAAATGTTATTTGGTTTAGGTTTTTTCCTTGTTGGAAAAACTATTCCTTTATAAAACTCCACTCTTTCTCTGTGAGGTGGTTCTAGATATTGCATTGGTCTGAACTGAAAATCCTAGATATGGAAATTTCTATCTTCTATAACCTGTTTTATACAGTTAGATCTCATCTGTTACCTTGTCATTCAGATTCATTATGCTGAAAATGCTTTTTATCACCAGTCTTGTCTGCAAGGAAGTTCATACTTTTTTCTGTCACCACTATTTCTTCCCCCTCCTGCTGTTTGTTCCTTCTCTCTAGTTCAGAAATCCTATACATAAAATATTTTTTTGTTTATGGTAGAGAACTATTGCCATTACCAGTGTCCCACAAGCTGCTGTACTGAGATTTGCATTTTTTCAGTTCCATAGTGAGAAAATGTGTTAAGATTTTGAATTATTCATTGAAGTGACTGGTCTTACAGGGATCATCCTAAACAGTCTGGTTTATGTCCTGTTGTTTTGACAGCAATTAAGTCATATAAAAACTTTTGAGCTTTAATAGAATGGGAATCAATACTGCTGTATAAGTATATATTAAGTTTAAAATTATTGTTCACACATACAGTCTCCCATTTTTACAAATATTTTCTTAGGGCTACAGAATGTATAACACTCAAAGAATTCCATCAAGATCAGGGATAATTTTCAAATATACAGCTTGTAATTTAGTTTTGCCCATTTGTGAGGTTCATAGCTGACATTGCTTGGGAATTCTTTGGGGATTTTCTTTATTTTTTTCGATTTGAAAATATTCAAAAGAGTTTATTTCAGAGAGAAAAAAATATTCGAGAGAGTTAGCCTTTTTTTGCTGGATATGTTTTAATTTAAATATGAAAATGCAGATGATCATGGAAGTCTGTTTCATTCTCAATTTGCAATGAAATTAAGACGTGCTGAGCATTTTAAATTGTGTAAGCAATACTCTCATTGCTTCCCTTTTCTTAATGAGCAATTATCTTCATTTTCTTTAGTATTCAAAAAAAAAATTCTCTCTTATTAATCACATTAACCTTCTGCATAATCCCACAGTAAAAGCACAATTCACAATTTGTGATAGTTGCAAGCTCTCTCCATGGAACCTAGAAAGACACTACAAATACAAATTTATATCCCATTTCTTCAAAGTCTCCCTTATGTTGTTTTTCCTTTCTTCCCTCCTGTTTTATAGATAACGCTTATTTCCCTTTTCCTGCCTTCAATTTCTCCCAGGCTGTCCCATTTACTTGAAATTTCCTCCTTGTCTACTTTTCTTACATCACAGACACTCCCTATTGAAGACTAAGTCACATAGTGTAAACCAAAAAAAAAAAAAGGGATAGCAAACATGACGTGAAAAACAGAAAAATATCTTACAGGGTAGGTTTTTGTTTTGACACAAGTCAGTTGGATATTCCTGAACATTAAAATTTCTGATAAAAAGGCTTTTTTTTAAAAAAAACACATTCTACTGGTATTCTTTCTTTTAGTGCATAAAGGCTCGGTATTTGTTGAGATGATAGGAAATATATAAATACTGAGGAGTACAAATACTGGGAAAAATAAAGATTTTTTTTTTTTAAGGACCTGTGAATCTGTCTTTCCAGTTAAATATTTGAGGTTCGATTCATTTGGGTAATTTTATTGAACATCTCAACAACTGAATTTACAATGTTTTCAGTTTCAGCCATTTATAGTCAGGAGCTAAACACTGACCTTGTAGCAAAAGTGAGAATTACAAGCCAGTTCCTTTTGATGTTCGTATTCCTGAAAATATTAATGTTGGCTTCTGCATAGATGTACAGGTATTAAAAACCAGTTCACCTATTCTGAAGAGTAGCTAATCTGAAGCAGTTCAAGTTCATTATTTTGTTAGAAAGTAAAAGCTTTCATCATTTTCAATGGCTATTTTTTTTCTTGAATTAATATATATGTAGTTTCAGGAAAATGCTGTAGGTAAACACTGAGAGAGGAAAGATGAGGAAGTAAATAGGAATTAAATATAAGAGTAGCATGGGTAACTATAGTGCAAAAAAGCAAGGTCCACTGGTTAGTGCTGATGTTGCCTCACTGGACTTGAGAAGAACGAAAACGAAAATTTAAAATGAAGCTCATCATCCATGACCTAATTATACCTGTCTGAAATCATTTTTATTTAAAGAGGGGGCACAGAGCCATAGTGAATTTAGTTAAATTAAGACACAGACACACAGTAAGTGCTCAGCTCTGTTTGCTATGGGATATGGCGTTCTTCTATTATGTCTGTTTGTACGATGAGTTAAATTAAGCTTGAAATTACATGAGAAAAGTCTGTCTCAGGGAAATTTTGCAAGTGTTCAGACAAGGAGATGGTGGTAGAACATACTGCAGTTACGTGTGTAAATTGGATTGGATGAGCACAACTTTATCACAGCTAGGATTAAGATGGATCAAACAAAAAACTTTTAACTCTATTGACATCAGTGCTTTTTTATCACTCTAAATGCCAATGTCTATGAAGAAATTCATAGAATCACAGAATATTTGGGGTTGGAAGGAACCTTAAAGATCCTCTAGTTCCAACCTCCCTACCATGGACACCTTCCACTAGACCATGTTGCTCAATGACACATCCAACCTGGCCTTAAAGACCAATCATGGGGCATCCACAACTTGTCTGGGCAGCCTGTTCCAGTGTCTCACCACCCTCATAATAAAGAATTTCATCCTTATAACTAATCTAAATCTACATCTACCCTCCTTCAATTTAAAGCAATTATACCTCATCCTATCATTACACTCCCTGACAGAGTCCTTCCTCTTCTTTAGGCCACCTTTCCATAAAAATTCTCGGTATGTTTCCCCTCTTTTGTGCTCCTGGGCTAAGCTGTTTGTAAGGCACGTTTGACAGTGAGATGGACAGGTTCTGTTGGCATTCTCTGTTCAAGTGCAAGTGATGACAAGGCACTAATAACACATCTGGCATCCTGGATACAATAAAACTGGTGATTGGTGAGTTCTAGGTGAGCTGCTCAGAATATCTGGAGAAATAAATATACCATACACACTGAATAAACCATGCTTTAACAGTAGAGCTGATGTAGATGCAAATAGTATGTTTGGCACATCTGAAAATTATTAAAAATAGTAGATAAGGGTGTGCTGCTTCATAGATATCTACCAGTGTATGTAAAAAGTCTTTACTAGATACCACAACTCCATTATTGACAGACTGGAGAATGACTCATATGATACACTCATATTAGAAAAAAAAAGAATAGAGCTTTCTGAAAACTTTATTTCATTGGCAAAATAAAATAAAAATGTATATATATATATATATGTTTTTAATCAGCCTGGTATCTATTTTTCCATTTTTTCCAGTAATTTAAAACTGAATAAACAAATAGTTTCACTCTTGGAGGATATTTTACCATTGAAAAAGAAGTTTGCATATATATTGTTAATGAAATAGTATTTTTAAACACAATTCTAAAACAAATATTTTTTTTTTTAAATGAAACCTTAACTTTTGCAGCATACAGCAAAAAAAATGAGTTTAGTTAATGCATAAACCTTAAACAATTCTCTCATTTTCTCTTTGGGAGTATCCTTCCCCAATACAAAATCAATGGCAAGAGAAATTTCTTCTGTCTGAAATTTCAAAATGTTAAAAAGAATGGAAATGACCAGAAATGTTTAAGATGTGACAGTACCTCCTACTTCCTATGTTTAGGAATGAAAAGCATTGGTCTGCTGTGAATATCAGCCAAAGTAAAGTGATCAATATGCAGGATTTGTCTTGTTCCAATATTTATCTTGCCTGTCGCTATATCTCTTGTTCTTTGACATTTCCCTTCTCATTTTTAAGTTTAGGAGCTTTAGATCTCTTCAGATAACCTTTCAAATAGCTGCACAAATATGTTAAAATCTTCAGATTTGTTCAACTCCAAGTCTAGACAAAGTGTTTGGACATGCATTTTAGTGCTTCGATACAGACCTTTTCTCTGCTTAATTGCAACAGGTGGACTGTGTAGATGGGCTGGCCAGGTTCCAAAACCTTAGATTCTAGGAAAATTGCAGCTAAATTTTAACAGATGTTAGAGCAAAGAGTGCAGTAGCAAACTATTTAACACATATATGGTGATAGTATGGCAGCAAAGTCCAAACTATTGTGGCATGACTGAACAATTCAGTTCCGATAGTTGTGGGGTTTATTTAATAAAATCAGAGACAAGGTAATTAATGGAGATATACTTGATCATGTAGTTCTTTTTTCACCCTACTGGCAAGAGGACTCTCTATGACTGTAAGGAAAACCACCTTATATTTCTCTCTTGAATACTGATGATAAGAGTAATTAGATGAGAACAGTCTTAGGGTAAAAATTGATAATCAATGGCATGGTAGAAACAATAAATCAGGAAAAGCAATACTTTTACTCTTTTCTTGTTGCTGTTGTTTCTTCTCTCTTCTAGGAAATAGGTTTTAATGAAATGGGTTATTAATAACCACATAGCACATTTGTTAAAAAGATTTTGCAGTAACAATGGGGGGTTCTTTAAAGACCTATGTGTGAAGAAACTGGCTTCAACACATTCAGAATAGGTTGTTAGAGAAATAAAATGAAGCACTTCATGTCTGATTTCCAGGAGAAAGTGTCATAACTGTTGTCTGTAAATGAACTTGCATCTTTGTTTTACTAAACTGACCCTATAATTTCTTTATATTCTGTTTCTCTACAAAAAAGGAGTCCACAAAGTTTCTAACTATTCTTATTCATTGACATCTATTAAAAAAAATATCTGACATGTTGCCTCAGATGTCATATCAACTTTTTAACTTAAAATTCAGTCACAAATACACCTCAATTATGAATATGTCTTCGGCTATGTGTCATTTTCCATGTGACTTTGGTGAGCAAAGCTTTTTCATGTTTACATATCATGAAACAAAGTACTATGATCTAAAGCAGATATTTTTAAAATTATTTTTTAATACATTTCTATGAGTTCAATTTTACAGAAAATTCTCATATGAAGAAGGCTGAAGCAATTTGATAGGATAGATGAAGTAGTGTTTGAAACAATCCATCTTTCAGCTTCTGAGTTATTTATTTTCTTACAGAGTTTTCAGATAAATAATATATTCCAATGTATTGACTAAATCAAAATCCTGACCAGTGGTAAAGTTACAGATTTCAATTCATCTTGAACTGCATAACTCATTCTCAAGCAGTAGATCACAACTGCTTGGAAGGCTGGAGTTTAGGTGGCTGTGAGCCAGCTCAACTGAATTCAGAGCAAAGTGTTAAGGTTTGACATGCCAGCTTTGAAAAGAATCATTGAAATAAAATTAAAATTCTTGTGCTGCCGTTGAACTTTATACACTACTTGCAAACTAATTACTATGGGCATGTCATACATGCAGAAGGTTCTCTTTTCCAGACCACTTGTTTTAAACTGCTGAGTCTGGATTAAAAGAAAAAAAAAAGGAATCTTCATGCAGACCAGTTTTCTAGCTTTTTTGTTGTTGTTGTTTCTAAGAAAGAGTAGAAAACAATAGGTCTGTGAAGGTAATCTTTCTGTTTGTCTATGACAGGTTTTAGCCAAGTAAATATGCAAGTATCAAAAATCCACATATTTATATTATTTCCTTATTGAGAATACTGCTGATTGTACAATAGGTCGTATATGTCTGTCCATACCTTCGTATTGGCTTAGTCTTATTTATTTTCTAATTTTGGTTTGGTTTTTTTTTTTGACAATTGCATTTTCAATATGACTTCCAAACACTGCAACTATATGCATAATAAAAAATACATAATATAAAGCTCAGTTGGCAAGAGTTAGGATTTACATTATATAACTCAGGCACTACAGTGTAAGACTGAAGCTATACCGCATGAGAAAGTTGCAAGAGGAAAGAAGGAAATAGAATCATAAATAAGACATTTGAAATATATTGTATAACATTGATAAAAATGCAGATATGTGATGCATAAGTTAGGTTTTAAAAAGAAAAGTGTGGTTGTTTTGAACAAGAAATATTCAAATATTTTTACCCTGCAATACTGACTTGATGCAATAAACCAGTAAGTAACTTCTGGAAGTAGAAAAAAGAGATAACACTTTTTTTCCTACTTCCACAACTGCCTTCTAGGCTTACCATTTGCTGTGCAATATCTTTCTGAGTATTAGAAACCGAGTTCTTAGGAGTCTGCCACTATTATCAAATGATTAGGGTGTCATTTTGGCAATAACAGGTTTCAAATCTCACCTCGAATTCAACAACCCCGGCCACAGGCTTTTTCTAACACACAACAGTGTTGTGCTGAAATTCATAAATTGATGGGCAATCTGAATGAGACATAGCTAAAAAATAGCTGTTCCTGTTTGATCAGATTGCAAATTGTTTTACTTACTCTTTCCATGAAACCACCAGTGTGAATTCTCTGCAATGTATGGAGGAAGAGGGAAACAAAACTTTTCCATGTAAATAAGCTTCACGTACTCAGTTGTCAAATACATGGTTTCCATCTTTCCCTTCTGGCATCCTCAGTGTGTTCAGTGAACAGTAATTTACAATATTTGATGGCAACAAGAAAACAAAATGAGTAGAACCCCCAACCACAACATTAGTAATGAAGTTTGTCTCACCCAGATTTAAATGGCCATGATGTGTTTATGAACAAACTATTTTCTATTCTCCATTTCCTGCACTATCTAAAAGCAGAAGTAAAATAGTTGTAGCAACAGGTATATTTTGTTAAATCATTACTTCTAAAGTTCCTAATGTAGGATATGTGCACCTTGCAGTGAATTAATCTAAGAAAATAAAAAGAAAGGTAATTAAAACTTAATGCTATGACTTTCTAAAGTTATTGTGTTAGCTGTCACCTTCATGACTGGTCCAGTCCTTCATTCAGTTTTGCTGTGCTTGGTGCAGCACATACTTGAGATAAAAGAATGAAATGGAGGCAACACAATTTTAGGATTTTGCTTATTGATGATGGTACTAACTATAACTTGAGCAAGGGAAAATAGGTTTGTTTGCTTTCTTCACAAGTCCCTTTTTGTTTTTATAATTATTTGAATTATAAAGAAGTTAGTGTACATAGTGATGCCAAAACCAGAAAAGATCATTATGAAATAAAAACTCTGGAGAATCATAATTCATAAGAAAACAGGGAAAAAAAAGGCAGCTTTTGTTTAAAACAAAGAAAATTAATGATTATGAGCATGATGTCTGATATGAAGATTAAAATAAGCAAGAGAGCAGATTACAGAAGCACCTGTAATTAATTTAAACAGGTGTATCTTCACTCACATAAATTCTGTCGTACTTATGTAACTTTAAACTTCATATTTGACTTTGAAATTCTTTCTCCCTGAGGGAAGGTATCATTAAAAAAGTTTTCAAGTGTTTAATGCACAGCTGTCCAATACCTAGTTCGTACAGCTGCTTTTCAACTCATAATTTCTGTAATCTCCTTTCACTAGTCTGTCTCTAAAACCCGGTGTATAAGCAAATGCTTCAGAATAACAGGAATTTATATATTACTAGAATTTGACTCATTCTTATCTACAGATTGTATTTATTGTATTTATCTATAAAATATCTTATTGTATGAGTTTTACAGAAAGGATTGCGTAAAATAATTGTTAACATGGGACATGACTTTGTGACCCTGGAGGGCTCTGACAGTCATAAGTTAATCTAATGGTATTGGAATGCTTCTTTTTTTTTTTTTTTGGAGTGAGCACTGCATGAGATCTATATTTTACAATAATTTGCACATTTTACAAACTCTGCTATTACTTATTTGTCTCCCACTACTTCACTATGCTAGTGAGCCACCTGTGTATATGCAGTGTATAATTTCATGCACTGGCCATATTAAAACTGGCTTCACTTTGGAGATAATGAAGTTTCTCAAGAAAGGGGTGTAGTAGTATCTGTAGAATACAAGGAGCAACACTGAAAGATTATATGTTAGCCAAGATCAAAGGTTTGTCTTGATGAAAATATGACTCATCAAAGCTTTGTTTAATCTTTATACTTGTAAGAAGATAACTCATTTAGTATTAATGGGTGAGGGGGAAGAATGAGGGAGGAGGAGAGGAGAGGGGAGAGAGAAAGGGGAAGAAGGGGAAAGAGGAGAGAGGACACAGAGAAAGAATATCTCTCCAGGTGGAAACAAGAAGATAAGAAGACAGAAATTTTTCTTACTATAGGATGTCAAGTGTTTGCTGATATTTTCTTGCCTATATGGATCTGCTAGAATCATACATTAGAAAGGGAGAAAACAAGGGAAATAACTTAATTTAAACATTCAGACTAAGAATACTGGTACAGTCCACTTAAGAAACATCACCAAAGTAAAGCAGATAGAAAGTCTGTGTAGCAGAAGAAGCCATCCTCTCTCAGTCTGGTACTTGGATATCAAAACTATTACATAATTGATACCTACATATTTCATTTCTTGGAGACTCGTAAGTGTTGTATTACAGAGAAGACTGGAGATGGTGGTTCTGCAGGAACTCTGAGACTCCAGGGCTGCCTTTTGGCTAAATCTCAGAAAAGCTACCAAAGCCTGTAATCAGAACTCTTGTTTACTCCCACACCAGGAATGTAGGTCTAGAAGACAGTCTGTATTTGAATTGCTTATGAACTCCACATGACTGGAGAGCCAGTAGCTGGCTTCAGTTTCAGATAGTCAGCCCTTCAAATGGTAGCTTCAATCAGAAAATAAAGTAAGGGAAAACATGCATAAAATTTGAGCCTTTTCCGTGGTTTAGAAAGCAGGATCACATTCTATTCTGTCAAAAGGATTGGATGCAATAACCTGCACATCCACCCACTTTAACTTAGAGATTTTAGTTCTTCCTGATAGATTTTTTCAACTTACAGTAAAGGCATGTCATTAATGTTATAGATATTGGATAGCTTTAATTAAGATAATAATGAACAAAACTGATATTCAGCATTGTACAATTATTCATGATGTAACTGTAGACACACATGACATAAAGCTGGGGCAAACCTGCAACAGGAGATGGTCAATTGGTTTCTACCATCTACCATTCTACTAGACAACTCCTTGGGTAAAAAATTATGAGAATACATTGGACATCAGTATTCCCTCTGTGATTGATGTACAAACACTGCATTAAATAAGTTTAACAAAACTGGCATGAAATGAGGCACTGCAGGAACAGCAATACAAAATATAATAGTTTCAGGAAACTGTATTTGAGAAAACTCTGACAAGTACTAGCCAGTTTATGTCCTTCTCTTGTGCAGAGTCTAGCTTAACTATCAGAGTTGAAACCAACATCTAGATCACAGAGGAGCATGGGGGTCATTCTAAACTCAGGTGAATACGGTATCATATTTTTAGCATGTCATTAATAAGGAAGAAATGTCAGTATTTCATAAGTCTTTAATAGGGGAACAGTAAGATTAATAATAAAAAGCTTAAAAGAGAAGGAGGGAACTTTGCATTTCTTAGATTTATGAGACTTCTAATTCTCAAAGTTAACACTACAATGGGAGCTGGCCTACAACAGATTTTTCTGGAGATGTTGTGATAATGAATATTAGCCCAAGTTTTAAATGGCCAAACAATAGGATATAGTGGAGACAACTGTCCTCTACTTTGTAATATATTCTCCTTGATGTTTAACAGCAAATATTGCATAAAATCTTAGGTTATATTGTATATCTTCCAGTAATTCAAGGAGAGTTCTTTAGTTGAGAGTTTCCAAGCTGCTTTCAGAAAGCTAGAGTGAAAAAGTTTCAATCCATGGTGCATTGAGCAATGTCTTAATGAAGTAATCAGAAGCACCTTTTTTAGTTTGTTTGATGCACTAACTTTCCTGTTTTCACTTTCTTTAGAGAAGGCTGAATATCAGTGGTGCAGTGCATATGCTAAATATTTAAATCCAAATACCAAAGGCTTATTAGGCACTGACTGCATTTAATACCAACAGGTGTGGGAAGACAAAGCAAAAACAAAAACAAAAACAATATCAAAGCCAGCAGTATTAATTAACAGTAGTGGTCTCAGCATGCTGGTGATTGGAGCTACTGCTGTCTTGGACAAGAATAGACTCTATACATGGATTTGAGTGTTACAAACCCTTTCCACTATTCAATGCCACATAGAGGCTGTATTATGCCTAAGCAAACGAAATGAGTGACAACACTTCTGTCTCTACTGACCTACATAACAAAACGTACATTTGCAGCATTCCAATCAATTCCCTTGCTAACCCAGCTGGCTTTTTCCTTTCTCAATCAATGAGATCACAGATGAAGTGCTCATTCCCCATTTCCTTGGTCTGAATGAATATGGATTTGCTCATTTAGTCACATGGGTTTTGCTCTAAAGACAGAGTAAAGAAAAAATCTCAAAGGGGGAAAGGTATAAAAGCAGGCTCACTGGAGATGAGCCTAAGGATGGGCTCCTGTCCCACTCGAGGTGGGAAATGGTGACAAAAACATAGGGCTCACTAATAGGTTGCTAACCATGGAAGTGTCTGGGAGTGCTCAGATACCGAAAGTGAAAACTAATTGCTTGACTCCCTCTCTGAAATGCTTATATACCAATGCACAGAGCATGGGGAATAAACAGGAGGAGTTGGAAATCTGGGTTAGGTTGCATGGCTATGATATAATCACAATCATTAAAACATGGTGGGACAGTTCCCATGACTGGAATGTTGTCATGGATGGCTGCGTACTATTTAGGAAAGACAGTGCAACAAGGCGAGGTGATGGTGTTGCTCTTTATGTATGAAACCAACTGGGATGTACTGAGTTCTATCCAGATGGGGAGTCAGGACAGGTTGAAAGCTTGCGGGTAAGAATTAAGACACATGCAGTTGGGGGTGAAACTGTTCTGGCTGTCCACTATAGACCACCAACCCAAGAAGATGTTGATGAGGCCTTCTACAGTCAACTGGAAGTAGCCTCTAGATCACACTTCTTAGTACGTATGGGTGACTTCAATCACCCTGATATTTGTTTGAAAACCCACACAGCTAAGCTCCTGCAGTGCTTCAGTGATAACTTTCTACTTCAGGTAGTGGAGGAACCAACAAGGAGAGGTGCACTGCTGGACCTTGTATTAATGAATAAAGAAGATCTCACTGAGGACATTAAAGTTGGGAACAGCCTTGGTGACAGTGACCATGACATAGTGGAGTTTAGTATTTTACAAGGAAGAAGCAGTGCAATAAGTAGGATTACAACCCTGGACTTCCACAGGGCTAACTTTGGACTCTTCAAAGATCTACTCTCTGAAATGAATGGGAGCCCAAGAAACCTGGTAGATTTTTAAATACTACTTCCTCTCAGCCCAAGATAGGTGCATTCCTTCAAGTAAAAAATCAGGTAGAGGTAGTAAAAGACCTGCATGGATGAGCAGGAATCTTCTGAAGAAAGTCTTGTGAAGAAAGAAATTTGCAGTCTGCACCACACAGCTGAATGGAGGGAGGAGAACTGGAAGGGTAAAAGTGAAAAATCTCACGTGTTAAGATAAAAAAAATTAATAACTGAAATAGTAATAATAATAATAAATAGCAACAAACAAAATAAATAATAAAATAACAAAGAGAGAAAAATAAAACCCAACAAAAACAAATGATGCAAATGAGAATAGTTGCCCACCACCAATAGACCAATGTCCAGCCCTGAGAAGCACCCTCCAGCCAACCTTCCCCTAGTTTTATTGCTGAGCATGATGTCTTATGGTCTGGAATATCCCCTGGGTCAGCTGGGCTCACATGTCCTGGTTGTATTCCCTCCAACTGCTTGTGCATCCCCAGCCTACTCCCTGGTGGGGTGAGAAAAAGAAAAAGCCTTCATTCTGTGTACATTTTGCTCAACAATAACGAAAACATCCCTGAGTTATCAACACTATTTTCAGCACAATTCCACAACATAGATTCAAACCAGCTACTATGCAGAAATTTAACTCTACCCCAGCCAAAACCAGCAGAACCCCCTAAAAAGTCCCCACAACCCACCAAAGCAATGTATTAAGTGTTCACACAAAGCACCTCATCCTTACTAATCATTGTCCTGACCAAATGGAAGTTTTGTTTTTTGTTATGCATTTATGTACTCTTGCAAGACTCCATCACACTTAAGGACGTGGTGAAGTGTTCCTTTGCTCTGTGAGGAGTTAACTAACTAGATGTAGACAACACCACAAAAGAAATAACTGGGTCCTGGGATAGATAATAAGAAATTTAAATGCTACTTGTCACATCTAGAGATAAACAGCCTAACTGTTTCATTTAACATTCTATGGCATGCTGCCAGAACCTCAAATGCTGTATGCAATTTGGTAAATATTACATACCTTCAACAGGAAAATTACATCAGCAATGACCACTTCTAATTAGATTTCTTTAATGCATGAATGAAAATTGATTTTGTCTGTGTTCATCAGTCTTGAAAACAAGAAATCCTTAGATGTAGTCAGAAAGCCATTAGAAAGACATAACAGAAGAATCAATTTGATAATATTCCACTGTGGACTATTCTTGCCATACATTTTAAGCCATAATAAAGTCAGCATGATTCTACTGCTCATAAGATTGCCTTATCCAGGATTCCTTTGTTTTTTTATACAGACTTGAGAATATCCCATCTAAAAAACTATGCAGATTTAATAAATTGTTTTGCACTTAGAAACTAACAGAGTAGTCAGGCAACATTCATAGGGCACAAAGCTATTGAAAATATTTATGTGTGAAAACTAAAAGGAAACACGCCAGTCTACATGGATTTTTGAGATGGCATTTAGCAGATGTAAAGTTTTCCCTGACACTGTTTTTTTTTAATCTACATCCTAAACCTTATTCAGTACAAACATATTTGAATTATCTACAAATATGGTGAGTATAGGGAATGATTTCTATTTTTATTATTATAAAAAAAAATATTTTTTTTTTTACATTATTGAAATTTCAGGCCCTAATAGTATTTAATAGTATCCATTAACACTCTTACTAATTATCCAAATTAATAGTTGCAGATTCCAGAGAATATTCTCCTCTACTTGACAAGCAAACCAAGTTTTTTTCTGATGATCTAATTCTTATCGTAATTTTAACTTATTCAATCTGAAAAAGAGAGCCAAATATAGGTAAAGAAAAATAATTACTATTTAGAGGAAGTGGGGAAATGGATAAATTTCAATTTGATATATTTATATTTTATTTTATCTATTTATAATCTGTGTGCTTTATAAACAGTGCCCAAAGCTTGTGAATGAGCTATATATATATTCAAGTGTCTATTTAGGAATGTATTTCCAAAGCAAAGGAACTGAAGTGATCCATGTGTAGGTCACAGCACAAAAAAATTGCTTTTTCTTTGGCAAGACATTTCTAACACAACCCCCTGATGACAAAGACAATATTCCTCAGGAACACTTGCTTTCAATCCAAGAAAAGAAAGACTGGATAAACTCTATACTAGCCACAGAAATCTGTGCCTGCAGGGTATTCAGGTCTGCAAACACTATGAATGTGTGAAAAATCTTAATATAGAAGGAATAAGTGCTTTGGAGAAAAAGAATTGGAGCTTCAGTGATGTCTGAAGCTCAGCTGCTAGAATAGGAATGTCCTGGACATGAAAGACTTGATTATGCACTTCACCTGTCTCAGATTTGTTGCTGTAAATATAGGCCATGTAGCCATTCTGGTTTTGTGCAAACCAAATACAGGGTAAGTGTAATTTTACCCAATTGCTGTTACATGTCACTCTGCTTATTCAAAGTACATGCTGAAGAAAGTAACATCACACTGAATTAGTTGCCTGTGTGGTCAGTAAACTGCTTTAGAGGGAGTTGAAGAAGTTTATAAGAAAATATATCTTACCTATGGTGGTAAGGGATGACATCAGTGATTGATATCTACATGCCACCAATTTGTGGAGCAGCTAATACTGAGCATGATATAAGGACTTTTATATGTGATTTACTATACTACTACAGCCTCCTTGAGATCTTGAAGTAAAAAATTCACTGATAATTTCAATATTTTATCATTTTTCTGACCTTACAACTATTAGTCCAATCATCTAGTCAAGCAGTTTGTAAAACTAAACTAGACTTTTCATCTGGGTCAGCTCTTTGAGCACACAATCTGGTTTGCTGTGATTTCCTGTATTCATAGCATTTCTTGGAATCATCCTTATTTATTATCTACCACCTCAGCAACTGAATAAGCATTTTGCAAGGCTAGGTAACAGTTTACTATTAGACAATTATTTTTACTGACTGCTTATTTCAGTCAAGTAATCATTTTAGAATTTGTTAGCGATTGTCTTTTATCTTTTTATAGAGACAGCACAGAAGAGAGTGAATCTGAATTGTGTAAATATCAGATAGGCAGCTTTTAAATGAAAGATGAGATTGATCCAAAAGAATCAAGGAAACCTCAAAGCCACAATCAACATTATGAAAAATGTCCAAATTAATGCTAAGCTCTACAATTACTTTAGAGGCCTCATATATATGCAGATAACATGCCTTTGTAATGTGGTTGAAATTATATTGCTGAAAACAGATGCTTTTTCCTTCCATCTGTGATAAGCCTTTTTGTACCCCAGCCTTATTACTTGTTTAAAAGACAGAATAAATAAAACCAAAATGTCTCCTGAAAAACACTGTTAAAATAATGTCAGTTCATTAATTTTCACACCATGTCATTTTCCTGTGTCAATACACAGCACGTTTTTATCTTTTACTCTTAAAAATAAGTTTTTGATATTTTATTTTATTAGCAATTAAAAACAAGTTTAAAAAAAGAAATTTCCTAGTCTTTTCTAGGGGGATTGATTAGCAGACCTGTGAGATCTTTGTGGACACTTTCTGTCTATGTGAACCCAACCAAATCTGTGGCCAAGGAAGTCTTGAGAAGCAAGCATTTTGCAGAAGCACATCATGACCATTATATATACAGCCAAGAAAAGGGTGGTGTGGGATAAAGGTTTTTAAATCTCTGCTCTTTGCTTCAGGCATTTTCCAGAAGGAGTTACTGCATATGTTAGCATATGCTCTAAATTTTGGTCTTCAAGTCAGAATTTTCTCACTTAATATAAAACTGTTTTCTGCAAAGTATTTTTTCAGTACTATTGAGTGGGTTTGACAAATATTGGCTGATAATTAATTTTGTTAAAACAGATTTTATAACAGAAAATTGAACAAGGCCTGATGTGTAATGGATCACTGTATAAATGGATGTGCCAGCTATATTATGTCCTGAAATAATGCAAATCAGCTCTTTTTTCTTCTGCATCCCTTCTATTTCACAATGATATCTTACTTTAAATGACAAAGGAAGCAATAAAAAGGATACCAGTAAACTTGTGCCTCAACTACAGATAAAGAGACATTTCAGAGAGAAAACAAGAGAATTTGCCCATGAGTTTAATAGTTCAGGACACTGGGACTAAATATAAACTTTACTTCTGTCCTTCCAAGTTCTGTCTGTAGACCGCTGAGAATGACACAGTAATATGTTCTGATTTAGTGGTTATTTTATGGCTAGGACACTACAGTGTCCCTGAGTCTTTTTATGACCAGGAAGGCACTGCGTCCCTGTGCCTTTTCACCTTGTTATAGAGAGAAAGAATTCCTCTAACGATGGTAAAAAGACTAATAGAGCTTCAAAATACAGAGGCTGGGAAATATTTTGTTTCTTCAAAACTTTTACTCTCTTCCACTGAACTTGACAACAGATGAAAACCAAGTTACTATAAAATCCAGTAAGCCTTTGAAAATATTGGTAGGTCATTAACATGTGAAAAACTTTCAGAAAACTATTACTGAAAGGTAATATTAAATCTCTTCTCATTTATTTATATTTCCGATGTTTTATTTTCCTTAACTTTCATTTATTTTGGACTCTGAAGCTTACATTGAGTTCACTTTCTCAAGGGTAGTTTAACTCCACAGTAAGACAGATAGTACAATGAAACAGTATTTTCTTTCAGAAACCTATTAAAACTGAAGTCTTCAGTGCATGTTAGTGGCATATCATAAATTCATATTTGCATGACCTTGGAGAGCAATAGCATAGGCAAATGGTAAGTATTAAATAAATAAATTGAATAAAATGAAAGTATTCATGCATTTGTTATAAGAAAGTGCTTTGGTACGATGTCGAGTCATTGTTATAAAGTAAACATTAACTAAAAACATTTGCGGTGTCATTCTCAGAAGCTTGCAAACAAAACTTGGGGGAACAGAACTAAGCAAGTGTTAATAATAAGTACATTAATTTGTAGTTTGGACAGATCTATGGTAAGTAATCTTGTGATTATGATTTAAGGACACTGAAGACCATCTCGATTTCTGTATAACAGAGAATCTGAACCATTTAGTATTAATTTAATTAGACTATTTATTTATTTACCAATCCCCCTAAAGTCAACAGGATGGAATAGCCAGCACAAAGAACAGACATTCTACCTTAACAAGACAAAAACATGGTCCTCTTTAGAGAGATGAATAAAGCTAAACTTGGCAAAACTCCAATACAGTATCATACCCTTTGGATTTAATTCTTGCAATAAAGACAGGAAAAAATAAATTCAAAAATCTTCATACCATATTCTGAATTATTTTATAATATGTGTCTTTTTATGTGAGACTATATGCATATTTATACAGGCATACATATGTATGCTCACATGTGTATACATATCTACATACAGATACATATCTGTGCTGAATTGGATTAGTTACAAAAGACAGAAAATCTTTTAACATTTTATAAGACGTGCCACCAAAATTTTCAAAATAACAAATATTAGCTGCAATTTTTTTGGCAACAAGCATAGAATGTAAGTAAAAGTTTTTACCTGCAGCTCCTTGTTTTCTTATACATTCTTGTTTCCTGTTTGTAATGCTGCATTGACCTTAAAATCATTGATGGCCAAAGGTGAAATAGCAAAAATGCAGGTCTCAATTTTTCTTTCTTACATCATCCACTTATAAGGGTGGAGGGACAGTAAGGAGAAAACAAAATAGGTCAGTTTTGGCTGGTTATATTTTAATGAAACAATGATGTCCTGAGAAAAATCATAGCAAGCTTGGAATCTTGTTAAATAGGATCCAGCTGAGATTATTGGACAGAGTGCAGGAGAGCAAGGTCAGAGACAAAAAAGAATTGATTTATGATCAGAGGTTGATCCTACTTTTCTAAATATAAATGGGACTT
Source organism: Chloroceryle amazona (assembly GCA_027560015.1). Classification (NCBI taxonomy): domain Eukaryota; kingdom Metazoa; phylum Chordata; class Aves; order Coraciiformes; family Cerylidae; genus Chloroceryle; species Chloroceryle amazona. The sequence goes on along the minus strand of JANHFX010021754.1, from coordinate 20,481 downwards.
ATTTTACATGTTACATGCTTATGTATGTATATTTTTTTAGATAGAGCAGATATCTCTTGGAAAAAAAATATCCCAATAGATTTGAAAGTATTTCCTCTTCATCTCATGCTATTTGGCTAGGTCTAAATTAACATTGATGTAAATATTGTGAGAAAAATGTTCTCCTACAATGTGCATTGCTGTCAGAATGGAGAAACACTATTTTTTTTTTTTAATATAAATTCTAGTTCCAGCTTGAACTGATTACTGAACCAAGCAATTCAGAGAAGTATACCTTCATAGGTATTGCATTAAACAAGATTACATGAAAGCTGACAATTCCCTAGGCACTTTAGTGGAGCCACACTGACACTCACCAAGATTTATCTTGTCTAGTGTACACTTAAAAATGTTCAAAGAGATGACACATGAAGCATATGAAAAGCATGTGAATAGTTACTGTGGTAACAGTAAACTGACAAAGGGTAGACTTTCCCAAAACACGGATGACAGAGTTGCTCACCAATATTGAGAAAACCACAGAAGTCAGAGAAATTAATCATTCAAGCAGGAAGAAGGAGATGAGTCTGTCTTTGTTTGCCCATACTGTAGCTGCTGGGTATGTACAGATACCCGCATAAGGAAGGATTGTCTTAGTTCTGGAGGATAGGTTCACCAGCTGGCACTGTCAGCTCTAGCATATGTAGATGCAGAATTGTAATACGGCCTCCCTTCCTCGTGCATTTTTTTGTGCACAGATATATTCATTCAAGTTAATACATTAAAGATAGAAGTAAAAAAAAATAAAAAAAAATCTGAATTTAACAAAATAACTACAATTATTATTTGAGTCCTTTGTAAGGAAAAGAAGCTGACAAATCCTGCTGGGAAAATAAATAAGAAGACATGATTGTAATCTTTTAATTTTAGTTCTCCCCAGCTATCTCCCCTACAGCTAACTACACAATCATTCATTATTAATCACAAATTAATAGCCAGGACATTCTTTTAGAAAGAGCTATAACATGAAATATGAGGCCGAGGTACATAATTTGCTGGCGAAGAATGCAAGAGGGACTTGGATGAAGTCTGAAATTCAGAACTCTCTGCCTTCTTAAGTTACCTTTCTGAGCGTGTGCCCAGAAAGGTGTGATTACCTGTGTGTGGGGCCATGTGTTCATGTCTGTAGCTTTGTGCATAAACAGTTTACAGCTACTACGCCTGTGTTCAGACCTGATCTAATAAGCAAGCTCCAGTCTAATTGCATGTGTAAGCATAATGCCCAAGCCAGTTTCAGCTGACCTTACTACCTGGGGAGTAACGCTTCTCTAACATGACTGAGCAGCATCTGGCCAGTGTAATGTGAGCACACACTTTTGTAGGCACATCCTAGAATCACAATTCTCCCCCTGTCATTTAAGTCTAAAAATATTACCCTCTTGCAAAGGGATGGTGGAAATTTTTTTCTATTTGTTTTTGTGATGAACTGCACCTCACACAAACTCTATTTTTCTTTTTCATCGACAGGATGCTCCTTGACTGTTACAGCTGTGTTGTGCACTTACCTGACCCTTGGAGCTTCCACTTGATAATATCCAGAGAGTTTTTTGATATCTTGTTTTTTTTTCAGGTGAACTTCTACTTTATGTTATTTAATTCCATCCTATTTCTACTGTAATTTGGTTCTTCCTGGATATGGCTCCTGTACAGTGTAATAGTGTACAAGTGTTAGCATCCAGCAGGATCCTTGAAAGTCCATTTAGTAATCTCATCAAGCTCATTAATAGCACTTAGTGACTGTTATTCAATTACCTTGTCTCTAATTGCTTAGATGCTTGATGTTTACTGATATGGATTCAGCCTTCTGATATGCTAAGAGCTGAAAGCCTTTTTTTTTGAGATTTTAGGTGTCATTCATCAGTGTGGTTGATTAGCCTCAGCTAAGAGCCAAATGTTCACCCCAGCCACTCCCTCACTCGCCCTTCTCAACAAGACACGAGGAGAAAAGAAGATGAGAAAATTTGTGGGTCACTATAAAGACAAGGAGATTGCTTCCAATTTACTGTCATAGGCAAACCAGATTCTACTTGTGGAAATGAATTCAATTAGTTTCTAATTTGGATAGGGAGAAGCAAGAAGATAAACTTTAAACCAACACCTTTCTTCCCACTCTTTCCAGGTTCTTCCCTCCACACTGTTCTCACCACTCTGAGCAGTATGGTGAGGATGTATGTTTGAGGTGTCCAGGTTATGGTCAGTACTTGGAAATTTCTTGCCACTGCAAGAAAGTCCTCCCTAGGCCACAGCAGATAACCACTCCACTGTGGAGCACCTCCTTCTCTTTCTCTGACCTTGCTATATCCTTTACTGTTTGTCGCTCTTTTTTTTCCCTCCTCCTCTCTGTGCAGTGTTTTCTACCCTTTCTTGAATAAGTTTATCTAGATGCCACCACCTTGGATAATGGGGTCTGCTCTCTCCTGTGGTGGGTTGATTGTTGAGATGTCAGGAATGGGTTATGTCTGGCACAGGGCACACATTGATTTTTTCCCACAGAGGCCACTCCTGCAAACCTATTCCCTCTTCTGTCCACCTCCTGTGCATACCAGATCCTTTTATGTGTTTCTTTTTTGATGTGAGTAAAAAACTTCTGGACAAAAAAAAATCTTTGAAAAACAAAATAATCTAATTTCCATGAAGCTATATATTCTTAATTTATAGACTTTTAAAAAAAATATAGAAAATCTAATGTTTTTCTCTTGGTGAAAATTCATTATGTTCAGGTCTTCATGTCATTAACACCTTTTATTTCCTTTCTACACAGTGCATTCCATGACCCAAGTATTACCTTTTCCAGTAGAACAAAGTTTTCTATTGACATCCTTGACTGAAATCTTCCAGTTTGGCATATAAATAGGGGAGTAATATTCCCACTTAAGTGAAGTGCTACAAGGGATCTGTGTTGATTTACCAAAGCTCTAATGATTTATTGACAATGTCTGTAAGATATATTCAGTGTCACTGGCAATGTTCAGTTTATCTGAAGTGAACCCTGAGTTGTCAGTCTCCCAGCCCAGGGCCAGGAACCTGAATAGGTCTCACATGAAGAACCAGTGCACCATGATTGTCAGCAGCTTTTATAGAGAGATTTCCCTCCTCATCTTAAAGTGGCAAAACTGGCTGGTGAATGAATACTCAGGTTTCACAATGGAGTTCATGTATGTCTGGAGGGCTTTGTTACTAGATGAAGTAGTTTCATAAAGGACAGTAAATTAATCTCGAAATACATTCTTACAATCGACTGCGTCATGTTATCTGAGTATACTAGAAACATTTTGTCTCACCCTTCAGTGGTGGGACTAGCTCAAGAGATGGGCAATCAAATGTAGCTTAACTGTAGGTTAAAAAGGCAAAAGTCAATAAAGACAAAAGCATACAAAGGGCAAAGCTGTTAGAAGAAATTTATTGATGTCAAGTGCAAGCCTTGCTCTGTATGGCTCTACTTCTGTCCTTAACAGGAAGGAATCACTCAACTCCAAATACAGAACATAAACAGAGCAGCTACCACCCAAATCTTGTTGTTTCCCTCAAATCAACACCTGCTTTCTCTATCATGGTGCTTTTGTCATGTGCGGCTGTGGTTTCATTCCAGAGGCTTGCCTGTGAGTGAAGCAAAGACAGCCAAAGTCACCAGCAGTGTGATTCAACCTTCAGCAGCCAGACAGAGCTAAGCCTCTGAAATTGTTATGCCATAAAGGAAGATAAAAGCCCAGGCAAGGGAATTAGTAAGAACTTGCACCAATACACAGACACATACCACTGAGAAGGATGCCAACTCTCTTATTGTTGCGATTTAGCATTGCTCTGAGTAATCATACTAAAGAGCTAACCACTGAGACAAGGGGAAAAGGAAACAAAACAAAAAATAAATAAAGGGGATTAATAAAAATCAGGGACAGAGAAATAATAGGTTTATTGTGACAAATAGTCAAAAATTATGTACATATTAAAGAACTAGAAACACAACAACTACAGGATTCACTCTTGCAAACCAATGTATTACATGAGATTATGCAAGCTTTTTTTTTTTTCCCTGCAGGCTGTGGTAATTTATATGATTCAATTTTGATTTTCATTAAAATGAAGAGGAGAGACTGTTTTTTAACCACAGTAAAGCATACAGGCTGAAGGATTGCTGCTGGGAATTTGACTCAGAGGAAAGTGGTAGCGGTTTGCTGGAATTCAAGGTCTAGGCATAGAAATGGAAGTTTCTTTAATTCTCCTTGTACCTTGATAGCTAAGCAAAAATTGAGACTCATTTTCAAAGAAGCCTAAAGGTACTCAGACCTCAATGGCTTATATGAGTTTCATGTCAACAGCCTTGGTTGTCTTTTGAAAATCTTCACCTGGAAGGCTGGTAGAAGTAAGAATGGCCTTAGGGCTTCACTTATTCATCTTTTATTGGTTTGTCCCTTGTGCTTTTTGCTTAGGTTTTGGGGGGTGATGGTGTTGTGTTTGCTTGATTTTTTTTGTCTGTTGGTGGGGGAGGAAGTGGGGGGGGAGAAGGGATAGGATAAGGAAGAAGAATCTTCTCCCTGCCTTTTTAAATTTCAGTGACTACTCCCTATTTGTCATGATTTATTTAGAATAAATAATTACATAAATAGAAACAGATCATTATGGAGACAAAGGGAATGATGATGTTATTGACAGTTTGATTTAAATTAATTTCTATATTTATATATTTGCTGGCCAAAATGTAATTTTCAGATTTGTTTTCCAGTCTGCTTTAAGATTCTTTTCTCCACAGTGACTGTGATGTCTTTAGGAATCATTGTACTCCATTGTCTTAATTTTTAAAGCTTGTGGTATTTTGTATCCTGTACAACATGAGAAATTCTGAGGCTGTCTCCCACCTCCCTCTACATGCACCTATCTGACTTCTTGAAAAGGTTTTTAAATGGACCGCAAGGTCTTTTCTCTCTGGATGATTGATTCTGTATGCACATATGTGTTAAATTACTTTTTTTATCTCAATGTACTAACACAGAATAACTCAGGTACTTGAGCATTTATCTTTTCTCATTAAGTGAGGGAAAGGTGCCAATGAATCAAAGAAATATGTGTTCTTTGTGTTTGATGAATCTTCAGAGACTTTCAAGAATTCTGCTCTTTAAAATAATCAAAGCATTGATAAAAAAAATAACAAACAAACTGAACAAAAATTGTCAGGTTCTCTGGAGTTAGGCAGGGAAACCAATATATTTGATATATAATTTAAATAAGAACTCAGGGGACTTTTTTACTGAATTTGTTGATGTTATTTTTGTTGTTTTTATTTATTTATTTTAAACTCCTTGACGTTGTTGGTGGAACAAATTCTGCTCTTATATATACTGCTGTAAATCCTAAGTAGCTGAATGGCAAGGTCTAGTCCTGGGCTGGCCACTAGACAGATGACAGATACTCTATGGAACATTTCTTGGGAAATGATTTCTCAGATCAAAGATGACACTTGTCATGTATCATGCCTTTGGCCACCCCTCAGAATATTAACATAGTTGGAAACCTAGATCTCAATCCCTAATTTCCCTAATGAAAATCATGATTTTGAATAAGGATCTCATATTATGACAGAGAAGCCTAAATGGGCAATGTTTCTTTCTCTGTTCCAGTGAAATAAATCTTGGAAAGATTAGCTCTTTGCCAGTGAGTTAAGGCTAGGAAAAATTAATTCCTGGATTAAATTGTTGGATGAGAAAATTCTTTTCCACCATGGTGTGCTAAAGTTTTCCAAGAAAAGGAAAGGGAAGAAGCAAGGCAAGGAAAAGAGAAAAGGAAGAGGAAAGGAGAAGAAAAAAGAAGAAAGGAAAGAGGAAAGCATCCAAAGATTTTATTTTAATTTCTATAGAGCAGCAAACTTAGTACAGCTAGAGAACAAAAAGTTCTAAATAAAGGATGTGAAGATTCATTTAGGGTCATTACATTTTGTAACAAAATGTAGCATCAGTCATTAGAAGGCAGATGGATTACTAGGAGCTTTTAAAAAATCTCTGAAAATTCTTCATTTCCTAATGGGGACAGAAGGACAGGACAGTCTATGGGGGCACAGAAAATCCATCTTATCATCTTTCTTCCTCAGAAACAAGCTTTATTTGTCAGGGGTAAGGATAAAGAAACAAACAAAAAAGACTGTTTCTACCTTGGTTTTGAAGTGAAATGTAGACTTCATCACTTCACATTTCCTTTTAGGTTTCTATCTCATTGTTGGCATCATAAGATATTCTGTACATCTTCCCAATAGTTTGCCCTTATCCTCACCTCATACAGAATGAGCTAAAACCTCTCTCATGGCACTACCAACAGGGTTTTGCAAAGTTCATAACTTTCAAAGCCCTTTGAGACAGAATTTCCTTCTCTACAGGATCTGTCAAACAGAGTAGTGAAGAGAGGCAGAGAGGGTACATTTGGGAAATGTAGGACTCTGAACAAAACCCAGCAACTGTGACTGTGTTTAGTTCTTTGGCCAAGATACTTGACTTCAGAGTCTCAGAAAAGCTTCCTTGAGGGGTATGAATTTTACATAAGCTACCATAAATCACTATCATTTCTTATTTGACAGAATACCCTTTTTCAAGCTCATTAATATTGGTTTTGATGGGTGATTTAATCACTCATATGTAGGGGTGTTTTGTTTCCTGTGTCTTAGGTATGGCTCATTAATAGCTGATTTCTTAAGTGTTTGACAGCTTTAATTCAGCCATGGTTCCTATTATATCTAAATAGTGTTTAGATACTATACATTCTTCCTAATGTGCTTTCTAATCACTGCTCAGCTTATGTCAGGAGCAGAGGTTATGGAAGCTATTGGCCACAACTGTCTACTGCTGAAGCTGCTTGGAGTATCTAGTAATTTTTTTAATAGGTCAAACTAAGCACAAGATACATGTACATGCAGCAATTCCTCTGCAAAGTATGGTGAATAAATAAGATTTATTCTTTATATTTTTTTCTTTTTTTTTTTAATGTAGAAGATTTAAAAGATTTTAAAAAATAATAATTTCTCATGCATACCAGAAAAAAATTAAAACAAAAAATGCAGTTTTCACTCAGTGTAAACCCAGTCCTGATATTATGATTCCTGTCTCTGATGCTCAGAAGGAAGTGATTCCCTTTGTAAAAGAGTTTGGGTGATGGGTGGTATATTTTTTGGCTACTTTTTCTAACCATAAAAGCCTTAAAATAATGTGCTGAGGCTTCAGAAGAATTCTTCATTACAGGAACTGGATAGAAGAAACTACATGGAAGAGATCTCCACAAATAATGGGTAATTTTATAGGTTGTTATCACTTCTCAGCCTGCTATTAAATCTTCATGTGTTTTATTTTAATATTGTTCCGGAAGTAAGAACTTGAACCTAAGTCTTTCCCCTGGGTAGCTCATCAAAGAGTCAACTTTATGCATGAATAATTCATGCATATTCTTTTCTTCTCTCTAACCTAAATACTTGGTCATTTCATGAAAACAGTATTAAATACATGAGGGAAAACTGAAAATTTCCTAGTCTATGAAATTATATAATCTTTAATATATTCTCAAGGAAGTGAAGTCAAATCCTTTAAGACAGAATAGATTTTCTCTCCCTGGGAAAGGAAATCAATGAAGTAACAAATAGGGGATAACCACATTTCAAATGCGTTTGGATATCTGATATCTGCAAACAGGCAGATATCTGTGTATCACATTTATGGGATAAGAACATTCTTATAGCAATGAATAACCTACCAGAGCCTTCGAAGCAGCTGAGCTTAATGCATCCTCTTCTGTGCATCCTCTTCTGACATTATCCTTTTGACTTTCTTCAGCATCCCACTACATTAGTAGTACATTAGCTTTCCTGACTCTAGTTTCCAGATGTTTAATTCATTCTAGGCACAAAGCTAAGAGATAAGCACCTCACACATGTTAAGAATTAAAGAGACCAGAGACTGGGTGCTGCAATAAGCAGTTTTGCAATACTTCTTTCCTTTCTGAATCTAGTTCTCATAATCACCTGGAGAGAAGAGTTCCCTAATTTTCAGCAATAAACACTATCAAGGTGTCCTCACTCACCCCCTTAAGATCCAGTTAAGCATCTTATTCCAAGATATACCAGATCTGCTCAGAAAGAGAATGTTAATATAGAAGCTTGACACCTTTCACAGGGAACTAAGTTGCTTTTATATCGAAAAGGCATCTAGCACATGTTCAGTTTAATTTCTAGAAAGCTAACAAGGAACACAAAATAGAGAGCTGGGGACATTAGGCATGAGGAATTCTTCAAATAAGGAGATAAATAATCTATCTGGTATGCACTTTCTAAGGAGAGGATTGTCTGTTTCTCTATACATTTATGTATTACATAACACATACTTTTTTTTACTATTACTATTCTTGCAATTATTAACTCATCTTCCAGTCATGAACCAAGATATTATTGTCCCATTTTTATTTTCTGTCTTAAGGCTGAGACTTCTTTTTGTTCCCTTTAAAATCTTGTATACATTGTCAGAAACTCACATGTTCCTAGCATACGAAGCAATGAGGACTGTCAATTTGGCACAGAATCTTTCCATCGCTAAGAGTAGGAAGTCTTCTAAGAGGAAGCTGCCTCTCTCTCTCTTTGCACACACATGTTCAGTCATACATATATAGCTGGAAACAAAAATGATATTCAAAGACTATTTAAGGTGGCTATAGAAAACAATAAAAAAAAGGAAATGTTACTCAAGGGTGAAAGGTACCATATGTCCTCAGAAGCCTTGGCACAATGGGGAACCACCTAAATAGCATTTTTAATGTACCCTGTTGTGCCTAGGTATTGATGGACATATGGTACTTTTCACCCTGAACTGTGAATTCCCTGAAACAGCTGTAATGCTCTTTTAATGTTTTTCTGGATAATGACACATTCACAGCATACGTTATTTAACCATTCTTCCCTGACCCTATAGGGGGTCCGTGTACTTTATCAGCTTATAGAAAACAGGAGAGCAGTGGATCATTTATCTTCTGGTTGCATAAATATCTCTTATTCATTGACACATTCTGCATAGGCTTAAGGTTGTGTACCATGAGAAGTCCAGCAAGATATTCAAGGTTGCTGCCCTTGCCCTCTGATAAGATTGTAAATGGACTCAAGACACAGGCACATAACAGAGTTAAGCACAAGAGTAGCTCTTTGCTTTGATAGTGGTATAGTTCCTTGCCTTACTTTTATTTTTGCAAGATAAATGGGGAAAAAGTTCACAGACATAAATGGACAAATTGAGACAGACCCAAGTGAAAGCATGTAAGGTAAAGAGATAATATTGATATATGGATATTATTGTCCCCACAGTTCTAATTCCTCTGTGTAGCTCCTCCTGTGACACATTACACTTTATACTCGCCACAACATCATTCATTTTTTATTTCACTGTTGATTGGTAAATTGTAATTTCTTAAGTTTTGTTATCAATTAATGGCAGAGATCTAACTTACTACAAATCTGCTCAAATAAATAGATCAAGGGAGAGAAATTACACATTATGCAATATTATATCTATTGTGTTATTTAAAATAAATGAACGAATGTATGGATTTCCAGGTTAAAAAGCTTTTAAAAGCAATCATTTGGTCTAAATAAAACTGATTTCTTCATAACAGAACCATTATTTGAACACTTTTTTTTACTGTCCTTTAGGGGAATTACTGATTAATGAAAAACTTCAAGTTAATAAACTTTTAAAGACCACTGTTTATTTTTATTATTATTGCAGTTCCCTTTTATTATCACCACCTTTGTGTAAAGGGGACAGCATATCTTACAGGTTATCAGTCTCTTCATCACTTCTGCAGAGTGAGGCACTCCACAAAGAGAATTTTTTAATGATAAACTAGAACAATCAGGCATCTGAGAGGTTCAAAGAGATTAGTACTATAGCTTTACATGAATTTAATCTTCTGTTTCCTGGAATTTTAGATCACATCTTTGATCACAACAGCTAAAAATAAGCAAGAAGAAATTAAATAACCTATTTCCCCACCATATATTTTATGAAAGAGGCATCTACTTCATTATATGGTTACTGTTTCCTTTACTACATCCCATATTATCATGTTAAAGAACTCTCACATATAGAATGAACTGCTCCTTTATTAAAATGTTTCTAGAAATTCTGCAGTCAATAAAAGTTGTATATAGATTTGCTAATTCTGACCCCAAAAGTTAGAGTCATGAATAATGAGAGTTTAACTGGTTCCTGGTTTGCTGTTTGTTTGGGTTTTTTTTCTTTTTTTTTAATCCAACGTTTATATTCTAGATTTTTTTTAGTCTGTCTCCCAGTCATACCCAAGATGCTGGTCTGAAAGCTGATGCTGCTGTTTTTCCAAGCTTACTTAATTGTCGGCTTCTGTCGTACTCACTGTCTTACTCACACAAATGTTCATTTCTTACTCAGAGATTGCTTCTACCTACTTGAATTTCAAATCAATCATGTCCTGTCATGTTCTGCATGCTGCATCAGTTCTGTCCCAGCCCTCTACTTTTACATCAAATTTGGAAAGCAGATCCTCCCCCTAATTTAATTCTACCTTCGTATTCTGTCCTCTTGCTCTTTCTGGTGGTATTCTACAGCATTTTCTTGATGCTTGAGGAGTGAAGTCTCAAGGTCCTCCCACCTTTTCACGGGGAGGAATGGAGAGAACAGAATAAAATACAGCAGAGTTTTATTGTAGAACAGACTCATTGTTTTTCTCCCAGAGAAAAGCAAATAGAGTAGTCAGGTGGTTGAATGTTTTCCTTCCCTGTCTCAAGTAAGACAAAAATACATTCTCTACTCCAGGGAGATGTGTTTGTCAACACCTGTAGTAGAAAGTGGACAATCATTAATGTAAAGGTTCTGATGACAACAAAGAGGTTAGATTTCTAGCTCACAGACTGTACCTAATTTATTAAATAATTGTATATCTCTTTGTTTCAGGAAGAAAAGAACTACAAAAATAAGAAAACATAAATAGGCTTGTTTACTATCAAACTCAACAAATGCTGGAAAACACATTTCAAGCTGAGGTTGCTTAATTTTCAATATTTTTTGAGTGGCTTGGATTTTATCATCTGTTTGCATATACTGTATATATCAAATCTACAATTAATATATTAAAAAAAAACACCTGGCAACAAAAGCTTAAAATTATATTCTTCTGCACTTGTCCACAATTTGCCAACTTTCCATCACAGTACTTCCTGATCCTAAACTCAAACACCAGCTGTCACACATAAAGTATTGATGGAAGTGAAAACTCCTGGAACTTAAGAGCAAAACAAATGCTGAAGGGAAGGATTTACGAATACAAGAGAATCTTTGATGGTCTTACTGTTAGAAAGCAGCTTCATCCAAATTTCCTGTCATACTCAGATACTCCTAAGAGCTCCATTGCTGACAAAAAAATTAAACTACAATTAAAATCATTTAAATTATGCCTATTCACATTTTCTTTTTCAGTTTTACATCATTTGTGAAAATCAGCCTTTGAAAGTACTATCAAAATGTGAGGGTTGCTGAAGAGCATGAGAAGACTTCTTTTCTGTACAGAGGAAAAATTAAGATTTACATTAAATAGTCTAATAGAAATATAGCTCACAGGAAAACATGGGTCTTACAAGGTGCTGATGTTAGGGATGCTGAAATTTTAGACAGCAGTAATTACTAGACATAATAGTCACAGTTAAAAGAAGAGAGAGCACAAAGACAAATCTGCACCTAATTAGATGAAAAAGGTGTTCTCTAGTTACAAGAAATCCACTTCTCCTAGGAAAAGGTTGCATGATCCTCTGTAAAGAGTAAGACAAAGGAGAGCAGCATTTTTGTCATATGAACTCACTAATGGACAGTATATTGGTCTATAACTAATTCTGTTTCAGTAACATTGGGTAGAAAATGGTACAAAATGCTGTAGAAATACAAACCTAGACTCACAGACTGTGCTTTTTGGAAATTTCCTCATAAATTCCATATATTTTTTAAATTCACTTTTGTAAACAATTTCCCACTTCAAAATGGGGTTTAAACTCCATGCAAACATGGATCTGAATACTCCAGATCACTGCTTACAAGCTAATGCTGATCTCTCATATAGGCCTATGTAAAATGCAGTGTACTATACAGTTCTTGCAGATATTACTGTAGGAATGAAACATGTCTAAAATGTATGTGAGATCAAATGCAGCTCACAAATATTTATACATTCTTTGCTGGGAAGAAATGTCTATTCTCTCTAAAAGAACTATACATTTTTGACTTTCTTCCAATGCCATTTTGTAGTAGAGATCTGAAAATGTTTAATTAGGCATTTATTTACTTGGAAATGCACACATGTATACACCTATTATAAAAATGTTGACAAAATACCAAAATTAGATAAAAAAATAGGTAGGTGTCTGCACAAAAATAAGGGTATCCACAAATTACTACTGCCATCTATTGGTAATAGGTTGGAACTACAAGTTGTTATAATTTACATAAGGGGTTAAGCAATTGCAGTCCTGACATCCTACATGTAAAGAGACTTGAAAGGGAAGTAGGATATTACTGAAATTACTTGCAAGACACCAATTCTGGAAGAACATCTTCAGTGGGAGATGTGGGCATTTTGGAGGTGTTCTTGTCTATTTTTGAAGAGCCTGGCATTAACAATCCCTAATCATTCTAACAGTACTATTTGCACTCATGTGCCTGAAAGCTCTTCACAGTTCCACAAACTTCCAATCCTTTAGAACACAACCCATCCCTGTGTTTCAGTGATGTAGTTTGAGTCCATCATCACAGGTGAATGGCTTTTGAATGGAATCCAGAAGAGTGGCACCTCTGAGCATGAAGCTGTTGAAATTTAGTAGTTAGCTGGCTAGGCACTGAGTTGTATTTGAAATCTGTCTGAACCTGATGCACCATTGTTAGTGATACAGAGGAAGATCTTACGTCTCAACTGAGATCTGCAGTGTGAAGCTCTCTCTTTACTGTTCAGTCACTGAGAATAGAGTGAACGAAGGACACTTTTACATGAAAGCCCAAATAACTGACTTGTGCAGAGAGAAGGAAGGTCAAGTACATCTCTTGGCTTGTCTGGGCTTGCACTCCTAGCTATCATCCCAGGAGACTGTTTTTCCCACTGACTATGTTTCACTCTGAGAGCAAGAGGGGGCCATTCAACTACTGTTCTCCATGAAGTAATTCAAGACTGGGGAACTCAAGAGATGCCATGACACTTGGGCATTTGGCTACCAGACCAGAACCTTTGTTCGCAGCTTTCTTTTCAACAGTCCTTCTGCCTTTGCAAGAATCAGCTCACCATCAAGGTGCAATGAATGCACGGGTCTTCTTTGTCCTGGGCAAGTGCTCAGACTAGCAGTTTATTCAGTGCTGAAACCAGTACCAGTACCGAGCACCAGCATATATTAGAGGCAATATGTAACTGCAAGTCTCTGCAGAAGCTGATGCTGTCAATGCATGTGATGTGTGTGGTGACAGGACAACCCACCTGAGGACTCTCAGAAATTAAGGACCTAATTCTCACAATAAATGCCTACTTGCTTACATGGTAATAGGCATTAAAACACGACTAACCATTCTAAAGGTACTGTAGTTTTCAAGTGTATGTATATACAGTCCAGGATTATTAATTCTCTTCAGGAAGTGAATGGTGAAAAAAAAAAATAAAAAATTCAATAATCACTGACATTGCATTCAGGTTATTCCATTTTCATTTTTATGCATGATTTTTTATTATACTTCCCAATATAAAATATAACTGTTTTTTTAAACAGAAATATCTGCTTTGGAGCCAGTCACCATAAGCAATGTTGGTTTATTAAAACAAGGGATTAATGTTGTGTTCCAAAACAAATGAAAAAATGAGTAATGCTTTGCAGCAGTGAAACTGACTTATTCAGAAGTTATGCAGAACTCTTATGTATCTTCTTTAGTAAAACACAGACAACTTTTCCCTTTCTAACAGATACAGGGATAAAAAAGTTTTGCCTGTTGTTTAGCCTGTGAGGAGGGATTACAGTATTACTTTGCTGGTGTAATGATACCAGTGGACATTGTCTTTAGTGACATATGCCACTTCTTGATGCTCTTAATTTCTTACTCTGTGCTCAACCCATTTTCTCCCCTCCCACAGATGCTTCATTTCAATTTTTGAAGAAGGATCAGATGTTAATATCATACATTTCCCATGTACTCCATCAACTGTTGTGGTGGATATATTAATTTTCCAGATTATAGACACACCTCACCAACATCATAGTCCTCCCCTGACTTGATTTCATCTCTGCAGCTAATGCAGATACCAATCAAAGCAGTTGATTAAATTGAAGTATGCTTCCACAAAAGTGAGGAGAAGACAACCCCATTCCAAACGGATGTGGGAAATGTCACAGTGAAAGCAAAACAGTTGCTTTAGGGAGAACTTTTCCCACACAATTCAGTGCTCTGAGATGGGGTAAGCTCCACAGCCCCTGGAATGAACAGCTGCAGGCTTTATGCTTGTGTCCACATCTCTTATATTTGCTGAGATGTGATAATGTAGCTGAGGTATGATAATGTATTTGCTGAGGTATGATAATGTATCTGATTTTAGGGCATGCAGGACCATACTGTAATCCCTCTGCCTCGCTGCTGTCCTCTATCCTTCTGCTGGATTAAATTGCTGTTTAAATGAAATTTATCCATAACAAGAGTGCTTTAGGGGTGACAAAATTGAAAAGTCGGATGTGCAAAAACCAGGGGCCATGGCCAAGGACTGCTGAGGCAGAGCACTGCAATTCTTGGAGACTGCTGTCTGAAGAAGCTTCTCTGCCACCTCTACAGACTGTGTGATCAAAATCCCATCAAGCTGTTCCCTAGCAACTTCTTGCTTTGCCTAAGGACATCTGTGGTGCCTAACAGCACACAAGCCAGAATTCAAACTGGCACTCTTCCCATTTCTGGCACCTCTGTTGCATCCCAGCATCAGCATCTCTTGGAAATTTTTTAGAAATCTCTAGCAGGAACCACTATAGTGACTGGGTCCTTTCTCACCTAAAAATATGGCTTGAAAAATGTATTCTCTCCATGCAGTTAATTCATGTGAGCTGAATCATAGAATGCCAGGTTGGAAAGCACCTCAAGGATCACCTAGTCCAACCTTTCAAGGCTAAAAAAAACCCAACCAAGTTTAACTGAGATGGCCCAAGCACCCTGTCAAGCTGTCTTAAAACTGTACAAAGTAGGGGAATCCATCACTTCCAAGTCTAATTGTTCTCATGGTGCAAAATGTTCTTCTGGAGTTCAATCAGAATCTCCCCAGGAGTAACCTGTACCCACTACCCTTTGTCTTTTCCATGTGACTCCTTTTGAAAAGGGAGTCTCTATCTTCTTGGTAGCCACCTTTTATGCAATGGTACGTGGTAATGAGGTCTCCCTTAAGCCTTCTCAAGGATGAACAAACCCATTTTTCTCATCCTTACTTCATGTGGCAGGTCTTCCAGCCCTCTGATCATCCTCACAACCCTTCTCTAGACCCTCTCCAGCCTGTCCGCAACTTTTCTGTATAGTGGGGACCAAAACTGAACACAGTATTCAAGGTGTGGTCTGAGTAGTGCTGCAAAGAGTGGGAAAATTATGCCCTTGTTAATGAAACCCAGTATCCTGCTGGCTTTCCTTGCTACTGCAGCACGCTGTTCACTCATGTTGAGTTTGTTGTCCACCAAAACCTCCAAGTCCCTTTTCACAGAGCTGCTCTCCAGGCAGGTGGGTCACAGCCTGAGGTGCATTCCTGGGTTATCTATTCCCAGGTGCAAGACCTTACACTTGTCTCCATTGAACTTCATCAAGTTCCTGCTAGTCCACTCCTACAGCCTGCCCAGGTCTTCCTGAAGGGTGTCTCTCCTTTCTGGAGTGTCAACTTCCCTGCTCATTTTGGTGTCATCCACAAATTTCAATCTGATCTAAACTTCTGCGTAGTGTAATCCAGAGATAGCAGGAGATGAGTGTTAGTCTTAATAGTTTTTAACATGAAAATGTTTTCAATTAAGTAATATTTACTTTAGGGAAATGTTAAAGAATTTCTCCTGCCCATTCTTGGTGAAGGCAGTTTTTGCAAGACTGTGTAAAATGTATAATTTTTGTGCTATATTTATGCAATGTAACAAGTCAGAAATGTTATTTCTTTGATAATGAAAGAACAGATTTTGAGCAGAGAAAAAAAGGTAGAGATCTTGAAACACAGTCTCTCTTTTTTTTTTTTTTCTTTTTTTTTTTAACCTGAAGTTTTCTCTTGTGCTTCTTCCTAAAGCAATTTCTTCACTGTGATTCAGAGAGGCAGTTATAATCTCCATCATGCAAATTGTCCAAGCAGTCATTTATAAAACAACACTTTTGTTCCTGTCACACTGAAGGGCAGAGAAAACGAGCGATTTTTCCATCCTGTGGTTGATTTAGAAAGGGGTGGGAAATTCAACTGTTAAAATCTTAGCTGAGTCCAACAGTGTTATATTTATCCTTTTTTCTCTTCCCTTTTTTTCCTTTAGATCTAGAACACCTTCATTCAGGGTCTCTAGCCATGACTAAGCTTAACAGAAAAAAATTATTTGTATTCTCTTGTAATGCAGAATCTGGTATTTGTCCTTACTTCTGAATTCTAACAGTGTCCAAAATTTGCTTCTCACTTTGTGTTTCCTGTCTTTCACTCTTAACTCAGTGATAGTACTTTCAAAATTGCGTTGTAACTTTAGGTAACCTCACAGTGCTACACTGAGGAGATGACCTTCAGCATGAAAGTGTTTACCCTGAAAATACTTTATCCTTGGAGAGATATCAAAAGGAAAAGGCTTTTATTCAGAAACAATGGCAAAACTTTATTGCTGTCACCAAAAAGAATACCTTGGTACCATCCTTGTGAGATAAATTCATAATTGGGGGGGTCCCTTTTTTTCCTTAATGTAGGATGCATTATTGCTAAGGGTAAAGTGTATGGGTAGTGAATTCAATATTCCTTCTCTTATTGGCACCCCCTCTGAAATAAAAGCGACGTGGCAAAAATAATTTATTCCTGACAAAACATTTGTGCTAACAATCCCTTTTGCTGACATGGGACTAGTAATGTAAGCACAGGTTACAACAGGGAGGTTCCTCCAGTGATTTATTGCCTCATACCATTGTGTGCTCTGGGATTTTTCCATCTCACAGGGCATGCCTCAGCTGCAGACAAAGGGATGGCTGCAACATTGTAGGTGTATCACAGTGAGCTTTGAGATAATGCCATCTGATAGCCAATGAAGAGTGGAAATCTGTTGAAGAACAGAGTTTTAGAAAGAGGAATTTTTCAGGCTGTGTTGAACTTCCTGCCATAAGAGCTATGTAAATCCTGGAAAATTTACTCTTGCATTTCTTTTAACTGCATTGCACTTTATCCATCTTTATTCCTGCTAGAAGTCCTTATTCTAATCAATTGTTCCCTGTTAGGCTGAATCATAGGATGACAATTCTACAGTCAGTGGTTTAGTTAATCAATAATTTTGACTTTCCTGGTTTTAACCTGAGGGGGTTTTTTGTAAAAGTTTGGACTGGGTGGTAAGTTTGTCACTTCTGAAAGGAACATGTCAAATGACATCAAAATCAGTCTAATTAGTGCATTTCCAATAGCAATATTCTGGAACACCAGACAAGAAGTTGCTTGGAAGCTCACAGTTAAAGAAAATATAATGGGTCTATTCCCTTATTTTTATTTTTTCTCTAAAATATTTTTAAGTAAGATACTCCACTTGCTACAATTGATTTTTTTTATAATGCATTACAAGGTATTAGTATCTCATTTTAAAGATGAAGTTGAATATGGTGACTGGAAGGATGAGATAGCAGTTCTGTCCTCACTTATTTGGTTATGGCAAAATTCCTAGAACCTGTTCCATACGGGTGCTTATTGCATATACCCTATAGAGTACATTTAGGAAACTGCAGCTTAAGAAACACGAGGGTCAGGAGATTAGAAAGGAAACTAAAGCTCCTGTTGGATGGAGGATAAATCAGAAGAGCACTTTGATTTCTTCTATATAGAAATAAAATAAAAATGACAATCAAAAGAATATGACAATAGCATTGATATGCTGAATAAGCACATGAAAAGCTACACATCCCAGGTGGATTCTTGGCTTATCTTCATTCTGAATTTGTTGAACTACATGATGCCCTACAAAAAAGGTGACAAAATTCATTTTCTGAATATATGCCAAGCTACGTAGCAATATGAATTAATCTTCCAGCTGCCAATTTATGACATACCTGAGCTACAATACCCCTGTGTTCTTTAAGTTTTTCTAGCTACTTTGGGACACAGACTGTGAACCTTTTATGCCCGTTTATGCAGCTATTTCTCAAGGTAGGGTAGGTGAGGTAGGCAAAGTAAGGATCCAAGCTGCTAGACTCATCCTAATTTATTTCTTGACCAAATATATCATTCCAAAGACAAGATCACTGCAACAAGTGCTCACAGCATATCTTTATTTTCTGTAAAAGCCCCACCAGAACACAGCTGTTTAAATTATGTCTGGATATTTTCCCAAGGATTAATCCAATCCCAAGAATTTTTCAACATATAAATCCATTATAACAACGAGAGGATCACAGAGATGTGAGTTATTAAGTTATTTTCTGAAGACAAGTGAAATTCAGCAGTACAGTGAAGTATGTCATAGTGGAAGCGTATTGCATAGCCCACACAGGGTAAAGGTACAGTTACTAGGAAGCAAAGATTTCTTCTTAGTTGTAATATTATGTTATGCATGAATGGAGCTATGAAAAGCTTCTTTATGTGCACTGGTACCTGGAGGCAGAGTTGAAAGCAAAAGGAGCTAAGATATAGGAAGACTAATTAATTCAAGAATATTTCTATTTAGATGGGGAGCAGATGTAACTCTCTCACGCATTGTTTTATTTCTGAATTAAGGTCAAAGCCTACATAAAATATGCTTCTACTTGCATACAAATTGAAAATAAGAGTAGATTATTTTTAAATTTTAGCACTTTTTTGGGTTGTTTTTCATGATGAGTCTTTTCTTTCTTTTATCTTTCCTCTCCCCAATTCAATGTTTCATTTTTTACTACAGTAAAAATCTATGAACTGTGAATGTAAATCAAGTATAAACAGATTATTTAGGCCTCTAAAGACATCCTGGCATTTATTTTTAATCTGAATATTCAAGTGAGATCAAAAACTTCAAATAATGACCAATACTGGGCTTTTTTTAATTTCATCTTTATTCAGAATTTGCAGAAATTAACTCTGACCTGTAACTATTGAAATTAGTGGGCATAGGTTTTTATCCTTGCTGGTATCTTTGAAAGCCTTTTAGAATAAATAAAACCAAAAAGCAACCACACTAAAAAAAACAAACAAACCAACCAAAAAAAAAACAACTTTAAAAAGTTGGTTTATGATACCAAGATGTTGTAGAGCAGATTGGATCTTTGAATGTTCTGATTTGTTCAGCTGATGTGGACTATTACTGATTGCATCGAGTTTGCACAGCAAGGTTTTGGTGGCAGGGGTGTTACAAAGGTGACTTCTGTGAGAAGCTGCTTGAAGCTTTCCCTGGGTCAAATATAACCAATGTCAGCTGGCTCCAAGACAGACCCATCACTGGCCAAGACCAAGCCCATCCACAATGGTGGTAGCACCTCTAGGATAACATCCTTAAGAAGGGGTGGGGGAAATAACTGTCCAGCTCTAGTGGAAGAAAGGACTGAGAATATGTGAAACAATTCTGCAGACACCAAGATCAGTGAAGTAGGAGGGGGAGGAGTTGCTCCAGACACCAGAGCAGAGATACACCTGCAGCCCGTGAGGAAGACCATGGTGAGGCAGGCTGTGGCCCTGCAGCCCATGGAAGTTAATGGTGGAGCAGATAACCACCTGCAGCTCATGGGGGGCCCCACACCAGACCAAGCAGATGCCCAAAGGAGACTGTGACCCCCCTGGGAAGCTCATGTTGGAGCTGGCTCCTGGCAGGTTGTGTGACTGCATGGAGAGAGGAGCCCATGCTGGAGCAGGTTTGCTGGTAAGATTTGTTATCCCGTGGGGGACACACTCTGGAGTAGCCAGCTCCTGAAGGACTACACTCCCTGCAAGGACCACACTGGAGCACTTTCTGAAGAACTGCAGCCCATGAGAAGGACCCACATTGGAGAATTTTGTGGAGAACTGTCTCTGCTGGGAGGGACCCCATGCTAGAGAGGGTAAGAGTGTGAGGAGTCCTCCCTTTGAGGATGAAGGAGAAGCAGAAACAAC
Source organism: Chloroceryle amazona (assembly GCA_027560015.1). Classification (NCBI taxonomy): domain Eukaryota; kingdom Metazoa; phylum Chordata; class Aves; order Coraciiformes; family Cerylidae; genus Chloroceryle; species Chloroceryle amazona. The sequence continues at coordinate 159 of JANHFX010021754.1, read as the reverse complement.
ATGTGATGAACAGACCGCAACCACCATTCTCATCACAATGAGATGGTCCCGCTGAAACAGTGATCCCGTAGGAAAGATCCAGCTGCTCCCGTCCTCCAGAGAGAAAAAAACGGCGGGGGGATCCGGAAATCCGGTGGGGCAGGGTCCCTCGTGCTGACC
>JANHFX010021751.1:10918-21110 GCA_027560015.1 Chloroceryle amazona | reverse complement strand
CTCATGACGCAGAGAGTAGAACAAACCTGACTGAAATTAAGGTGACTGAAACCACCCTTTTGCCTGGAAGACTTCAGGACAGCACAGGGCCAGGCCTGGAGCCTAGCAGGCACCTGGTGAAGGTTCTGCCTGCAGCACTTGGGGCCCACAAGCCCATGAGGGTAGTGTGGGGCATGAGGGTGGTGGAGGCACCCAGAGCACGCTGGGGGACACAGTGCCCTGGGATGGCTCATGAGGCAGCAACAGCTCACAGGGGACAGCACAGCAGCTGACACAAGTGGAGTTCAGAGAGTTTAATGAGTGCAGGACAAAACCCAACCCCCACCCTGTCCCCCCACCCCCCTGGTGCCTGGCCCGGCCCACAGCCCCCGGGACAGGCATCCCACATGCCCTAGTCGACTTCTTCCATGCTGCTGTAGGATGGGGCTGGGCGCTCAGCAGGGCTGGTGAAGCGCTCGGGGAGGCCTTCCGCAGCCAGTGCCGGGGCTCCTTCGGGGGCCAGGCCAGATCCAAATGGCACTGGGGGCAGACCCTGCAAGCAGAAGGTGGGCGTGAGAGGAAGACCGGGGCATGAGATAGAGACCGGCACCCTGCCCAACCTTCTCCCTCCTCACTCCTGTGGGTCACCCCAGGGGGACATAGCCCCTCCCAGGGTAGGGACCCCACATAGCACATGTAGCCTTGTGGGCCAGAGGGCAGTGTGCCAGGGAGAAGGGAGCATGCCAGCAGCCCCAGTGACAGCCCCCACATGCTTGTGGGAGGAGAGACAGGCTGCAGGATGCTCAGCTTGGCCCTGGCACTGCCACCTCTCCCCAGCCCAGCACTCATGTCCATAGGACTGCCGTGGCCAGGGCTGGTCTGAGCAGAGGCCCGTGCCCCAGCATGGGCACCAAGCCAGCCTGGGCGGCAGCGGTGAGACATAGGGCAGGCTGCCAGCGCCTGCCAGGGCCTAAGGAAGAGTGCAGGAGGGGAGGGAATTTCCAGAGCCAAGAGCACCTAGCCTAGGCCTCGCTGCTGGCCACCCACCTCAGGGGAGGGTGAGCAGGCAGGTGCAGGTACCAGCTTGTGGGGCCCAACCCTGGGGCAGCAGTGCCAGCTGGAGTAGAGGTCACCCCACCAGCACTGGGCCCTGAGTCAGGCCCACGAGGCCAGTGCCATGGGTGAATGGGGGAAGCCGCTGAGCCCCAGGGCTGCAGACAATGAGACAACTGTTCCAGGACTGGCACCTCATGACTGCAGCTTGGCTCCACCAATCTCCCCAGCTGGGGCACACTTGGCACAAAGGACACCGCAGCACATGTGCAAGAGGGGTATGAGACAACGTTGGGGGTGCCCTGGGCTCCCTCCTGTGCAGCTCAAGCCCTAGCTAGAAAGCCAGGTGAGCCCCTTCTCTGCCAAGCATCCTTCTTGAGTCAGTCAAGGACACTGCCAGCAGGACAGCAACAGAGTTGGAAAAGGCAGTCACAGGGCTCTGAAGTCACTTCTCACACCCAAACACGTCAGAGCAGGGTGAGCCACACTCAGCCAAGGGCAACACGTCTCAATGTCAGACACCACTGGAGCTGCAGCCCGTGTCCCAGCCCCACTGCACACTGCTGGTCCCACCAGCTCCCACCATCCTGCATGTGCCCTGCTGCCCCACGGCACCTGGCACTGACAGAACTGTTCCCTAAGCCCACTGCTGTATAGGGTGCACCAGGCACCCAGCAGAGCCCCAGGCACAGTCCTCAAATCTGCTGGGACAGGGAAAGTCACCTCAGGCACAGGAAGGTCACCGGTCTCAATGCAGAGTCCCTGCCTCTGTGTGGAGGCCCCATCACAAGGGACAGGGACGCTACATATCTCTGGAAAAACTGGCTTTATTAAACACACCAAGGTCCTACGTGTGCTCCTTGACCCCACAGGTAGCCAGTTCCCTCACAAATAAGGTACTGCACTACGCACTCAGCAGAGACCGATGCAGACAGCTAGTGCTGAGCAGGGACAGCCCATGCACCCCACAGCACTAGGGGCTGATGGCACCCAGCAGCCCAGGGAGGCAGGTGCTCACCATAGACAACCCAGTCCATAGTGCCAGGCTGCCCAGAGATGAGGGGCTGCAGCAGGGCAGAGGGGGATAAGCTCACAAACCCTCTGTGACAAGCCTATTCGGCCTCAGCTGGGGGTGCTGGCACCAGAAGGCTTAGGGGGAAGCCAGGAGGAAGGATGAGGCTGGTCCCAGGGCCATGGATAGCGCCAACCCCAGGGAGCACAAGACTCCCACAGCAGCACAGCTGGGAGAGGGGGCCAGACCAGGACCCCCATCAGGGCACTCTGCCCTTGCTGCCGCCTCCCAGCAGGTCTCCATTTCTTCCTTGGGAGCCAGAGAAGGTTGAAGATCCTGGGTGGGGGGGTTCCCAGGCCCCAGTTGCGCTGCAGTGGCAATGACCCTTCCTGAGTAGCAGGTAGCCATGAAGTCTGTCCCAATCCCAGCAAGGGTGAGCGAGGGCAGAGGGGCTCCTGTTCTGGGCTATGCCTTGGCAAGGCAGCAGGCTGGCCATGCAGCCCTGCCAGCTGGCACAGGAGATGCCAGAGAAGACAGGCAGGAGCCGACAGCCCCAGGCTTCTCTTGGCAAGTCCTTCCCGGTGCTTTCTGTCCTGCTGCCCAATGTCTTCGTCCTGTAGCATCTGAGGAGAGCCTGTGCCCCAGCGGCCCTGCTCCCACAGCTGGCTGCTTGCCCATGCCTATCTCCAGCTGGTCTGGTAAATGAGTGGGTAGAAGACATTCAGGAAGAGAGCCACAATTGCGGCCGTGGTAGCCAGGACAAAGTATCTGATGCAGCCTTCATCTGGGTGCTGGGGGATGCCCGGACTCTGCTTCTGGCCATGGGGCCTCCAGGAGCTTCTTGCAGGCCTTTGGGGAGCCTTGAGCTGCAGCTCTTGTTCTTCAGCCTCCAGTTCCTGCCAGATCAGAGAAGCCTGCGATGTGGAAACCTGCGTCAGCACTTGAAGAACACAACGGGCAACACCCCTTGCCATCCCCTGGGGCAGGTGGCTGTCTGCACGCCCAGCCCCGTGCCCAGCCAGCCCTCCTCCCCATGCAGCACCGTCACAGTCACACCCGCCCCCGCGGCTCTTCGGGGTCTCCAATGCACAGGACGCAGCTGGGTGGCTCTGCAGGAGGAAGCACGGGGCAGCTGCCAGGCTGGGTCTTCCTAGGGCTGCAGGGAGCAGAGCGAGCAGCCAGATCCCAGTGGAGCCGATGTGCTGGCATTGGTGGATCCGGGTTGTGAGGGAACAGGCAGCAGCCAATTGCAGCCCAGCTTCTGTGATCACAAAAGGATCTTTCGGACGATAGCCGATCCAGACCCAGCTCGGGCAGCAGGAGCAGGAGGCACGGTCACAACACAGCCAGTCTCAGCTCTGCTTTGGTGGGTAAGGATGCTCCAACAGCCAATTGTAGCCCAGCTTCCAGGAGGATTATCCACAGGCAGCCAATCACAGCCCAGCCCTTCACTGTGCCGGTGATCATGCAGAGCAGCCAAACAAGGCGTAGGTCTCTGGAGGGCACCCGGTGCCTGGAAGGGTGCGGGCGGTCCGAGGTGCTTAGGGACCCGCTGAGCCCTGGCTGGGATCCAACATGCCCCATTGCTGTGGGGAATCCAGCGCTGCCAGGAGCCTGAAGAGCCCTGGCACTGTGAGGCATACAGTGAGCTTCAGTGCCCCTGGAGGCTCCCACTGCCGGTGTGAGACAATCAGCATAGCTGTCCTGCTGCCCAGGCCACCCCCAGTGAGTGGGGCTGTTCCAGGATGTGTGCAGCCCTCCAGGACACGAACAGCCCCAGTAGGCAGACATCAACATGCCTGACACTCCCTGGCCCCAGACAGGCAGCTCCTGTCCCAAGCTGCAAGGACAGAGCCATGATTTCAACCAGCACTGTGCTAAGGGCTGCATAAACCAGAAAAGCCCCATGGGGCACGGATGCAGCTGTGCCAGAGTGGGATGGCGCACCATCCTCAGACCCCACAAGGGTGCTGAGCACAGAGGGAAGGACTGCAGCACAGCGATGCAGGTGGGGCTGGCCGGGTGGGCACCGCACCATGCCCCAGCCAGGGTCTGCATGTCTGACATTTGCACAAAGATCATCCCATCCATTCCCCACCAGTATGCACCGACAGCACCCTGCCAGCTGGCCCACCCCTCCCTCTCAGGTGGCCCAGCAGCAGATCATACTCTGGAAGGTTTCTTTCCAGTACCCTGTGGTGGCTGCTGGGCCTTGGGCTTGATGCTGGTATTTGCCTTTTTTGCACCTAGCTTGGCCCCAAGCTTGGCCTCAGCAGAAAGCATCCCAAACCCTGCCTCGAGAGTGGCTGCAGAGGGCAGGTTCTCACTGCTCCCCAGCACAGCCAGCTTCTACTGCAATGCTCACAGCTTTTCCTCCAGTGTACACCCTGTCGAGGCTGGCTACCTCCTGCCCCCTCTGGTGCCCTCCCACCAGCACTCCCACTCTGACGACAGAGCTCTCCTGTGGACCCTCAGGGTAGGGACCACCCCAAGCTCACAGCAAGAACAGGGCAAGACAGGCCCCAACACCCAGATGGCGCAAGCTCTTTGGTGTCAAAGAGGGGCAGGCACAGCACCACAGCTGTGCTAGGCTCCATCAGCACTGTCACAGACAGGCCAGGACCCATGTGCAGGCACCTGAACACGTTTCAAGGCTCTGTGGCTCCAACAGAGCCACAAGTGACATGAGCTCTCACCTGGCTGGCAGCAGCTTCAGCAGAGGGGGTGTGCTCGGCTCGGTGGTCTGGGGGGTGTCCTGGCAGGGGTCTCTCCACAGGAGAGTTCCTCCGGCGGTAGAAGAGGACATATGCATATCTGGTTACCACTTGGCTCTCGTCCACGGTGGTGACTGTGCTGTCATCAAAGAGCCGCCAGCCTGAGAGGAGAGGAGGGTTAAGCAATCAGACAGGCCCTAGCCACAAAAGAGGGGGCAGCAAGGCCGGCAGATCCTCACCGACATCGCTGCGCTGACTGTTCTTGTCGTTGGGCAGGCGGGCGTAGGCAGTGTAATGCCCCCCAATCATGCCTCCGTAGTGGTTGATTACGGCATACAGGTCATACATAGGCAGCTGCTGCTCGCCTTTACGGCCGATGCAGAACTTGCTCAGGTCCAGGCTCCTGGGGAGAGACATGGGGACAGTCAGGGAGGGCAGCATTACGCAGAGGGAGGCCAGGCTGCAGGGCAGCCACACCCTTGATTCCTCAGGCTCTTACCGGACAGGGAAGTCCACCATGTCATTGATCTTGTCCCTCCAAATAAAGCTGCGGAAGGAGAAGCGCTTGAGCTGGATGATGAGGACGTTGGGCAGCCGCCACAGCATCAGCTGCTTGGAGGCCTCGCGGTGCTGCTTGCACTTGGGGCAGTACCTGGGGGGGAAAGTGTTCTCATTACCAGCAGTGGGGAGAGCCTCAGGTCTTACTGTCCAGCCCCAAGGTGCCCCACACAAGGGGCTGCCATAGGGGATGCAGTTCTCAGCCTCCCCTGCCAGAGCCAGGCCAGCACAGTCTTGTGGAATGCTGGATTTGCTCCCTGCTGGCTCACAGTCTCCCCAGCACACAGGGAAGGCCAGCTCAATGCTCCTGGCTGCCTGAAGAAACACCATGCAGGTCCAGGCAGTTTCTGGCAACCCCATGCTGCTGCCTGGGCCCACGGTCTGAAACCCTCCCTGCCACCTTCCTCACCACGCTTCCTCTGGAGCCAGCACTTCAGGCTTGGTGAAGAGATTGAGGCACTGCTCCAGGGTGAAGTGGCCAGCACGAGCGGCTTCACTGGCTGAGCCTGGGTCCTCTACGCACTCCAGCTCCTTGGACTCCACCAACACAAATTCCTTGAGGCGCTCATTGTTCTTCCACACCAGGGCAAGGGAGCAGTCATCTGTCAGTTCCAGGGGGGTGTCACCTGCAAAGGGGCACACATCTCACACACCTGCCCCACCAAGCTGGGCCAGGCCACCTTGCCAGGGCTAGGAGCCACCTTGCCCATCTCAGCTTGATACAATGATCACACAGCACTGCCAGGAAGAGACAAGTGCCCCACAGCCAGGTTCACCACCCCAGGGCATCAGAGTCCTCAGCCAGCAAGGGGCAAGGCTGGACAGCCCCTTCTGACAGCACCTACATAACTAGAACTAGATGTCGACATCCCATTCAGACAAGAGGTGACCCAGAGATCACGTACCCTCTGTGGATGCAGAGGGTTAAAGGGAATTGGTCTATTTGCTGAGGAGAGTCACAACATCATGCCCAAGAAGAGCTTTCAGACAGCAGCTCTGTGCAGCAGAGCCCTGTCCTCCCCTGGGCCAGATGCAGCTTTCCCTGTCCAGCCTGGGGCCGCTGTCACAACTGGATTCACTTTGTGCCAGGCAGCCTTGGCACCCTGGCCAGGCAGATTCACCATTCTGCCAGAGGCCACAAGGGATGAAGGTGGCACTTTCCAAGGCTATGGGCTCACCTTTATCTTCCAGCTTGTGCTCTCGGTTGGCAGCATCAATCTTGTTGATGTAGAACTGAGTGGCGCGGGCACTCAGTGAGTCTGGAGTGTGCTGGTACCCAGGGATGGCAGCTGTGGACATGCAGGGACAGATCTGTGGTGGCACTGCCTGTCTGCCGTGCGTAGGGGCCAAGAATTTGCAGTGCCCCCACCCCCACCTCACATGCTAGGGCCTTGCAGAGACACAACCACGTGCCCCATGTCCTTGACTATTTTTAGCAGATGCCTGCCCCTGGCAAGCTGTGCTCTTCTGCCTGCCTTGCCCCTTCGCTGCACATTGCTGCCATCCTGAGACGAGTGTCTGGAAACGTGACAGCCAGGCAGCTGAGAGAGAGAGAGGCTGCTCCTGTGCAGCTCAGTCAGAGCAAGGGGAACACAGCCTCGAGGGGCTCAGCCCTCCCACAGGATTTGAGACTTCTGCCAGCCCCTGCCTTCCCACCCCTCCCACAAAAACACAACACTCCAGCCTCTTCCCTTGTCAGGCCTCTGCGCTGCCCCCTGGGCCCTGACAGGGCAAGGCAGAGCATGGGCAAATAAGACACTTCAGGTGGGGAAGCACTGCTAAAACACAGCTCCCAGGCCTCATTTATGTCCCTAAGGGTCCCCAGACCAAGCACAAGGAGAGAACAGATGCTGTTGGTAGGAGGTCATCCGAAGGAGGAAGAATTACTCCTGTTTTGTCTGGGGGCTGCCTGGGCTCCTGGTACAGACATGGATAGCACTGCAGCACCTCTTACCTTCTGGCTTGAGGGCTCTCTCATAAGATGGCTCCTTCTCACAACAGCTGTCGCCCTGCGACTCGGAGAATCCTGAATCCAAGCTCAACAGGGAGCTCCTGGATGCCAAGATCTTGCTCCGGACAGTGCCGGCATCCCCCATCTCCGAGTGCAGCTCAGGTACAGCTGGTGAGAGCGGGGGCTCCTGCAGGAGGCTGGAAGCCTTGTCCCCGTCCCCCAGCTCAGGGGTGGATGAAGTGGCTGCTGCACAGCTGCTCTTGGCCAAGGGCTCCAGCTTGTCCTGGAGCAGAGGCTGCAGCCCCTGCTCTGGTGACATCCGGCCCAATTGGAATGGAGGCTGGAACACGCTCACTGAGTACCTGGGCAAAGACGTGACAGTCAGAGCCAGCCAGGCAAGGGACTGAGCCCAGCTCTGGGGCAGAAGCACCCTCCTTCCCTGGACCCTCACCTTGCATAGCCCTCCAGCAGCTGGGCCAGGCGGGCATAGGTGAGGCGGGACTCTGGGACGCTGATGAGGAAGGGGAAACCGATGTTCTCTGGGCGGCACAAAGCCTTGTGGTCTGGCCAGTGTGTTTTCTGACATGCCCTGTAACACATACAGGCCCTGCTGAACCCAGCATCCACAACCACACTGGGCAGGAGCATGGCAGGGTCAGGCTGGGGATGAAGAAAGCACTGTAAGCCAGATGGACTTGCCCACAAAGCCAGGCCCATCCCGTCTCCTCCCAGTAGGCTGAGCTCTCCCATCCAGCTCTTTCAGGCAGGAGACCCTCCCTCTCTGCCAGGCACTAAACCAACTCACACGTTGCAGTAACCGACTCGATAGCACCTCGTGCAGCGCCTGAGCTTCTCATCTTCTGGTAGCTGCTTCTTCTGGCAGGCTGCACACTTGGCGACAGGGACACTGGGCACCTGTGGACGCTGTGGGAGAAAGTACCCATTGGGTGAAGAAGGGCATGCAGGCAGGAACTTGTTTGGCATCCGTGCTCCCTGCAGCTAGTTCCCATCCTGCTCAGCCCCATTTGCAGGCTCAGCCTCCCTGCATGTCTCCCAGAAGTCTCAACATCCCCTCTTACCTGCTGGACCTGCAGCTCCACCACCCGCTCCTTGGCCAGCTCTGGCGACAGCACCTCAAAGCAGAGCAGCAGATCCATAGGGGAGACTGCGTCCAGTGAGTTTGATGGCAGGAATATGCGGTGGAAGCAGTTCTTGATCACCTGCCAGGAAAGGAGTGGAGCAGGGCAGTGTTGAGAACTGGCCCACTCTTCCTCTCCTGAGAAAGCCAGAGACCTCAGCCCTACAGTGAGCTGCGGGGACAGCAGCAGAACAGGGATGCTGTGTCCAGCCAGAGGAGGACAGACATCTCTTGCCCCACTTACGGTGGCCCAGCCCTTCTGAGCAGGGATCTGCCGAGAAGCACCCTGTGCATGATACAGTCACTCAGACAGATCTACCCCATGGACAAGCTGGATACGGGCAAGCAACTGCCAGTGGCCATGTTGCCTGCAGAGCTGTGGGAGTCCACAAGAGAAGTCCCACGGCTTGATCCCCAGCTTGAGCACTCTCACCTCTGCCAGGCGCAGGTTCTCTGGTTTCACACGCACACTGTGAGCCACCGAGTCAAGCACCTCCATGGCACTGGAGTTGTCCTTGCTGATACTCACGAGGAACTGCCACCAAAAAAGTGCCACAAAAGTCACACACCAAGGCATGTGGGCCCTTACTTAACACAAAGCACAGCCTGTTGGCAGATGACCAGCTGCCTGGAGCACCTCCAGGAGCTCTCTCAGGATCCCTCCCCAGAGGAGATGGTGTCCTTTACCTTGATGGGTTTCTTGTGCGGCTCCTTTGCAAAGTAGTAGACAGTCAGCACCTTTTGCTTCTGTGGAAGGGGCACAGGGAGGTACAGGAAGGGGTCAAAGGTGATGGACACCTGTATATGGGAGAGCACACGCAGTTGTAGGAAGTGCTTGTGGCGGAGATCAGCAGAGCAGCAGCCTCAGCAGACCTGATATCCAGCCCTGCCCTGTGACTTGTGCTTTCTAAGGGTTACGAGCCTGCTGCTGCATAGCCAGAACAGGGACAGAGCCTCCACGTCTGCCCTACCTTGGAACACACTGGGCACACCAGCTTGGATTTGTACTGGCCCTGGAAGAGGTCCACGATGAAAGAGTCATTCCTCATCTTGTGTCGCTGCCAGGCCTCCTCAGCTACCACCTGCAGAGACAACAGGCTCAGCACTAGGCTAAACCACCCAGGCCAGGGCTGCTCTCCCAGCAGCTTTGGGGAGGGACATCCTCACCTCATCAGGCCTTCCATCTGAGTCAACAGTTTCTGTGTAGGGCTTGTTCTGGATGCGGTTGAGGTCCTCATGCAGGCCATCAAGCAGGAAGGCCATGAACTCCTGAGCATCATGCTGGGCATAGCCAGTAAACTGGCTAGCCTTGCTGGCCACGATTGCCTGTGGGGGGCACAGCAGTCTGGGATGGCCAGCAGCCCCCTGGCAGCACTGCCTGACCCAGGCACAAAACCTGCCTGCACCCACCCACACCCACCTTGCTATCTGTAGCACCAGCAAGGCAGCCAGGTGCCCATGGGGGAGTGGTGGGGACCCACAGCAGCTCCTGCAGCCCTACCTTTAGTTTAGAGGGCTGGAAGGCATGGTGTGTGCCCTTCCACAGTGCTCGCAGCAGCATGGCAAAGCCAATGGCCAGGCGTCCCCCAGTCCCCAGCGGGTTGTTGTAGTTGATTTCTGACTCAAAGGACCGATCTGTAAGAGATGCAGGAAAGCAAGGGTAGCCGTTGGCTGCTGCACCACCCAAGTCCTTTACATACCTCTCCAGTCTTCTCTACGGATCTCTGGAAGGTATTGGCAAACCAGCGCACCACAAGAGGCTTGGCCAGGCTGTGTGAACCATGCCA
>JANHFX010021751.1:0-10818 GCA_027560015.1 Chloroceryle amazona | reverse complement strand
ACTGTTCATGAAGCAGGTGTTGCCCAGGTTCACCAGGCCTGTGAAACCAGGCAGGCAGACCTTCTTTTTCTCATCCTCATCCTCATCATCTTCCACACTCTCGGTGCTCACTGGGCTGTGTGTCATTGGTGGCACCATGCATGTTGGTTTGGGCTGCCAAAGCAGAGGCGGGTGTGAGGGTGCTGCAATCGAGGGTCTCTCTGAGAACACCAGGGGAACCCAAAAGCCCCAGGCATCCCTCAGACAGGGCTAGAGTCATCATGCCATATCCCACTAGGACTGGGACAAGCCAACTGCTGCCGTCAGTCCTGCCAGATATCACTGAGGATTGTCGCTTCCTCCTCCAGGAACAGTTTGCCTGTCCCCACACCACCACCGCTGGTGGTTCCACCAGAGGGACAAGTGGGTTCCCCTTTCTCCCGTCCAGGTCAAATCCAGTGTGTCCCCACTCACCGATGGGATGTGTGGCTCCTGCTTCACTGCCACATGCTCAGGGGCTGTACGAGCTGCCACACCATCCAGACCCCCATCTTCCACACGTGGTTTCTCTTTCTCGCTGGCTCGGGCCTCTTCCTTACTGGACAGGGGGTGCTGGTTACTGCCTGGGGGGTTCTTGTCCAGAGGGCTAGGGCCTGTAGGCATGGCAACCTTTGCACCACCCACTGCACCTTAAAAAGGGGGAAGGGTGGGCCTGTGGTTAGCAGCACCGCGTGCTGCCCGCAGCAGGGCCAAGCAGAGCTGCGCAGTCCATGCTCACTCCCAGGCTTTCTCCTACCCCTCTCCCTGTGAGCAAGGGGAGCAGCAGTGCCCTTCCCCTAGCACTTGGCTTGCCCTACCCTACACCCCTCCTGCCTGCACCTGCTCAGCCCCTCTCTACAACCCTATGCCAGAGGATCTGGCACCATCCAGCAGCCACTGGCAGCACGGAGGGCCCATGCCCCAGAGGGGCACAGCAGACAGGCAAGACAAGGAGGCAGGGTGCAGACCTCGTGTGGCTGGAGCCTCCAGTCCCCCCCAGCGCTGACTCTGGCGTTTCTTCAGGCAGACGTCGATGCGAGACAGTGTGAAGTTGTAGGTACACTGGTCTGGCTCAATAAGGTTCCTGCAAGACATGCAGCAAGTCAGGGGTGCCCTAGACCCCCCAGCAGCCTCAGATTTGCTGAAGCCTCTGCAATGCAGGGCCATGGTTTCCAAGCAGTAGGGACCCGGTTAGCACTGATCCCTAAGTGGCCCTGGCAAAGAAGGTGGAAACCCTTCAAGCCTGGCCACACTGAGCACACAGAGGGCCCCTTTCCCAGCAGATCCATTCTGCTTGGCTCCCCATGAACCCTCCCACCAGACATCCCACCCAAAGTACATATGGGCTGGTCTGGCTCTGTGCCCAAGAGCCCTAGAACAGGCTGGGGCAGAACTGCAGGCAAGGAGGTGATGGGATTTCCTCCCCTGGAAGCCATCACAGAGAGCCAAGGCAGCCTGGGCTTATGGCACTAGTGCAGCACAGGGTAAGGGACACCACCAGATGCAGAAATTAGCATTTCCTGCACAGACCCACCAGCAGGGACTGGCTCCTGCTCCAGCTCTACCCCCTCAGCTCCCACACCCTGGTGCAGGCTAAAAGGATGAGAGCTGTACCTGAGCTTCACCTGCCACCGGAACACTGTGTGGGGCCCACAGCCAGGGTGGAGGCGAAGGAAGTTTGCGTCACTGCAAAGAATTTGGGAGTGAGTGAGAAGTGAACAAACACACAGTCCAGCCACAGCCAGGAGCTCTGCAGCAGCCTGGCACCATCCGAGGTATGCCTGTACCTCGTCTGGAACACCAGTGTGAAGTCTTGCTCTCGGAACAACACCTTGGACGTCTCCTTGTGGATCTCCTTCACGTAGACGTGCACCACCACCAGGTCATTGCCCTTCTCGTATGAGTCATTCTTGACAAAGGTCAGGCTCACAAAAGGCTCTGGCTCTGAGCAAGAAAAGCCACAGAGACATGACCTTCCTTGCACGCTGAGACAGCACTGCAGGCTGACCCTGGAGAGGTCCTGAGCAGACAGACCTTCCCAACAAGGCTAACCCCTGGGCTCCAGTCACTCACCATCGGCTGCTGCTTCCAGTGCCACGTCATCCTTGGACCAGTCCCTCTTCTCACCATCTCTGCCCAGGGGAGCGGGGGCTGCCAGGACAGCCTTAGAGCTCTCTCCAAGACCAGGTGTGCCGTCCCAGCTGTGCAAGGCCTCAGCAGGACTGCCTGTCTGCAGGACCCTCTTCTCCACACAGGTGGCAACGCAGTGGGGGAACACCTCTGTGGTAGCTGCAAGAGGTGGCATCTCCACAGGAACAGTCTCCTTGGCCAAAACCACAGCCTTTCCAGACAGAGGGACACAGTGAAAAAAAGACACCGTCACCCCTGGAGCTGCCCCCGCTGTGACTACTGCCAGCCCATCAGGGAGCTCCACAGCACCCCCCTCCCCGGCACATCCCATGCTCTGATCAGCCCCAATAGCACCACAGCCCAGTGACCGCAGGGTCCTCAGATCACCTGCTCCTCCACCGCAGCCAGGCCTGTGCCAGCCCCCAGCACCACCCGTGGGATGGCAGCATCCCCTGTGCAGGACTGAGGGAGCAGTGGTGCTCCATTTGGCTGGGTCCTTGGGTACCTTTTCCAGTGGTGGTGCAAGGTCTGCAAGGGCTGTGGGCACGCTGGCCTGGCTGGCTCTGCCATTGCGGCGGCTGCCTGCCCTCCCGCTGTGCCCTCTGCTGGGCTCCACGCTCCCAGCAACTCTGGCATTCGGCTCCTCTTCAGTGGGAGCCACTTTGAGGTATACTGCTCGCTTGGCGCTGGGGCCACTCTGTGTCCCTGGGCTCGCTGGGCTCTTTCCTCCCAGGGCTTCACTTCTTCCTGGAGCTCGCTTGGGGTTAGAGAGCTCCCGCCGGGACCTCAGTGGCTCTGTGCCTTCAACCCTCAGCTCTTCAGGTGCCAGCTCTGTAGAAACAGCCTTCTCCTTCCCATTCTCCCAGCACAAGGCCCCTTTGGCTGGCTCTTTGGATCCATCTTTCTTCCTCTTCTGTAAAAAGCAGTGCAGCACAATGGGAAGGTATCCAGGTAGCAGCATCTGTAATGTTCTCTGACAGCCCATCACCCTCACTCCCCCTTCCCAGAGCACACCAGGGCCCTGCTGTAGAACCTGGAGGCTTATGTGACAGGCAGAAGTAGGGGTACAAAGACACCCTGCTCCCTGGACAGAGACAGCTGTCTCACTGTCCTCATGCAGGGCATGGATGCAGGATGTGCCCCACACTGTTCCCTGGACAGCTCAAGAGCAGGGAGTGAAATCCTCACCCCAGCTCCCCAGGCTCCAAAAGCTCCCTTAAAAGGTAGAGCCTCCCCCGCTTACCAGAAGCGAAGACCAGGTATGGAGCGGGATCTTCTTCTGAAGTACAAGATGTAGAAAGTTGCCCTTCTTGCACTGCATCTTGCTGCAGGAGCCCTCAATCTCCTCATAGAACTGACAGCTCCACTGGCGTCCATCTGCAAGCAGAGGGGGATTGGCACCTCAGGCAGAACTCCAGGCAGCTGTCACCTAACCAACAGCCCCCCTCCACCTGCCCCAAGGATTAAGCGAGCACTCATCCAGAGCTGAGAAGGCTGCAGGCAGGCTGCCACCATACCCCAGGAGCCTTCAGGGCTTCAGCCAGCTGTCCTGGATTTGCTTTGTACATCTGGCTGGCCTGCTTCCCAGAGGGAAGGCCCTGGGCCTCCCTGCCCTCAGGGGCACAGTCACTTTTCCAAGGAATACCCAGGGTCGACTCAGTCATCCCAGCAAGCAGGGGACAGAGACGCACCAGCACAGCAGCGGGCACTCATTCACTTGGCAGAGAGGCCAGGCTCCTGCCCTCCCAAGCTCTACACCCTTCTTTGACACTGCTCTCATTTTGGCCCTGCCTGCTAGCTGAAGCTGTGTCAGCTGACAGCAGGGGATTGCCTCTGAAGGAAAGGTTTTATGCCTGCCTGGATCAGCCCCACATCTAGCCTAGATCTGTGCCAACCCCTGCTGGAGAAATGCCTGCAGCAGTCACTCCATTCCCCATACCTGGTAGTTTGATCAAACAGTCTTTGTCAGTGAAAGAAGCATTCACATCCTCCACCTTCAGAGCTCCACTGCCCACGTTCAGCTTGACAATGATTTCATCAGCATTCTGCTTCCAGTCCAGCAGCAGCTCTAGAAAGAGGGAGCGAAGTGTCACCCACTCACTGGGGTGTGAGCCTGCAGTGCCCACTTCTTGGCTGAGGAACACGAGCCTGAGAGCACACTCAGTTCAAGGAGGCCAACACAGGGGAGACAGGTCATGCCAATTAAACAGGATGCTCACAACCTGCTCTCATCACAGGCCACAGACAAGAGCACGTTGCATTGCAGGAGGGCAGGTGAATCCCCATGGGAACTGGGAATATCACAATGGCAGCACTGCTCTCACGTGCAGCAGTGGCATCTGAGAAGAAAGAATGGCTCCTGTCAACTACAAAGTAATTGCTGCTTTCCCAGGGAATGAGGAAGCCACAGAATTACTCTGGGGGATTCAAGTGGACTGTGACCACAATCACAAAGTGCCACTTCCCCTTCACATATACAAATCAAGCAGCCCAGCTGCAACCACCAAAGCAGTGCACTATTGCCAGGTGAGCACTGCTAACACAACTGGACCACGGCAAAGCCCACCAGCCAGGCAGGAGCACTGCGCCCCAGGACAAAACGGTGCAGCACAGTCACTCTACTGCAGGCAGAACCTCCACCAGGTGCCTGCTAGGCTCCAGGCCTGGCCCTGTGCTGTTCTGAAGTCTTCCAGGCAAAAGGGTGGTTTCAGTCACCTTAATTTCAGTCAGGTTTGTTCTACTCTCTGCGTCATGAGGATGCCCTACACTGTCCTCAAAGCAGACTGGCACGGAGGCAGAAACAGCCAGCAGTGCCCCCTGGGTGACATGGCTCAGGATCTCTGAAACAAGCAGGGCAGATGCTGGATCCCTGGGCTGTGCTCAGTGGCACCAAGATACCCAAGTCGGAAGCAGCCAAAGGCCTCTTCCTCGCAGTGCTTCCTGGCCACGTGCACCCTTCTCCACCCTGGGAAGGCTGCATCCTGTCCAGATAAACGCTGGGCAAAGCAGCACTTGGGTTAGTTCTGATGGATACTGGAGCATGGGTCAAAGACAAGGTGACACTCCAGATCCCTTGGAAAGGGCACTCCATGGCCATGCACTGACAGACAGCGCACACCCCAACTTACCCTCCTCCAAGTCCTTCTCTTGGGCAGTCTCAGCCTGCTCGAGCTCAGGGCGAGACACTGGTGGGCAGAGAAGGAGGGCAGGCAGGTCTGTCATTGTGTCACCTCAGAGCACAGGCTGGCACACTGATGCCCAACATTTCACACACCACCTCCTTCTCCCCTGAATCTCTGTCCGGGCCTTTCACCTTGCATGTGCTGCTCATTTCCCTCCTCTGCTTCCTCACACCTCTCCCTTCCCTGGAGCCCTGCCTGCAGCACCACAGTAAGTCAGCCCCCAGAAGAGCTGCTCTGGGCCACACCACCAAATCCTGCTCTAGCCAGCACCACAGCAGGAACAATGTAACATCACTGCACTGCCCAGACAGCACTGCCTTGAGGCATGTTTCAGCATGGAGCTTGTGGTAACCAGGATGTGTGCCTCTGCTCAGCACACCAGGCCCTCAACCTCCAGCCATACAGAGGAGTCCTGCCTTCATCCGACAGGGATGACCTGACATT
Organism: Chloroceryle amazona; assembly: GCA_027560015.1. Lineage (NCBI taxonomy): Eukaryota > Metazoa > Chordata > Aves > Coraciiformes > Cerylidae > Chloroceryle > Chloroceryle amazona. The sequence continues at coordinate 5,044 of JANHFX010021751.1, read as the reverse complement.
TGGTTGTGTTCAAACCAATTCTGCTGGGATGAGAGAACCACGTGGCCCAGCTGCACTTTAACATTTCCATTCCTGCACAAGACACCAGTGTCCACGGCCAAAACCTTTCAGATCAGGCTGGGGAACCAAACGGACCTGACACCTAATCCCTGCTCCCTGCAGGATTACCTCCAGCAGCCAGAAGTGTCTTAGGGTCTGCTCCACCCCCACAGGGCAGTGAGCTCTGCCAGGCAAGGGGCTCAAAGCAATAGCACCTTGTCCTGGAACACAGAAACAGCAGCAACAGGAGCTGCAGTCTCCACCCCAGTGACAGTCCTCTGAATGCTCTGTCTCCCCTGATCAGCTACAAACCAGTAGAAAATCCTGCTGACAGACACAGTCCCTGGTGCAAAGGTACTGGTGAAGCTAGCAGTGGGAAGCGCTGCAGCAGCACTGTCTGGAAGGTCCACAGCTTCCTCCAGCCCCTCAGCAGCCCTGCGCAGACAGGATGGAGGCAGCACGGGCAGGCAGGAGCCCCCCACATCAGAAGGTGTGGACGGCCAGGCCTTACAGGAGATCCAGCACACCCCCCACATGAGAGAAGGTGCAACACCACACTCTCCACACCGTGGGGTTTCGCACTGGGAGCTACAGCTGGCCACTCCAGCACAGATCTCAGCAAACACTGCTCATTTACCTTGGCCTATGAAACAACCTATGAGTTTGGAGTTACAACAGTCATCACAGAGCAGGCGCAGAAATCATGCAGTTTTTGAGGAACTCTTGCCTGCATCCTCCCCACAGACTTTTCCTGCACCTGAAACATCATTTTTGTTGTCAGATACACAGCAGCTACAGAGGGAATGACTCCACAGTGACTATTTCACCTGAGCCACAACTTACCCTGACACAGATACTAAAGAACGGGCCCCACAGTCAGGCCCTGCACTTGGCAGGCACTGATGGTGCCCAGGAACTGCCTCGCAGCATCTGGCCTCAGCAAACTGTTGCAGAGGCAGCACCACCTCCAGCTGCAAGAGCAACGCAGGCTCCAGCCTCACTCCCTCAGGATCGTGGCAGCTCAGCCGCAGCCAAAAGCGGATTCTAGAAACAAGCACCAAGGCCCCAAACTCCAGGCTTAAGCTAACACGGCCACAGGCCCAAACTTCCTCCCATAGCTGGGGCTAAGTAGCACCCAAAGGAAGGAGGTTACAGGTCCAGGGAGGACACTGTGCCGAAGGGGATCCCACGTCACACGGGTTACCATCAGCTGCAGGAAGCGATTAGTTAAATCTGCTTATCCTGCAGCAGATGGCTGCGAGGCTCCCACCCTGCGTGGCTGAAAAACTACTGGCCTGCTCACCAGTGCTGCTGAGGGGCTCTCACCTTCCTTACTCTCCTGGTTGGCTCGATCCTTCTGCTTCTTCTTGTTGGTGGCATCATCCAAGCCCCGAGATGCTCTCCTCTGGCCAGGGGCATTGGTGCTGCTGGACATCTTCAGCCGTTTGGAGGACACAAACGGCCCACCGGGGTCAGTAATGGAGTCTGGGTCAGGGGTGCGACGTTTTCTTCCTGGCCCAGCTATCTTGGCGACTCTCTGTGGTCAAAGTCTCTGGTAAGGAACTAATGGCCTAAAGAGAGGAGAGAGCAAGTGTGGCAGGAGGAGCAGGTAGAGGAGGCCCAACAGCATCAGGATCTGCTCTCTGCCCCAGTGTCAGACCCTCCTAGGGCCAGTGCCCTCATACAACCTTCACTGTGGTGTTTACGGGAAGCCCCGCGCAGCGCTTGGTGAGGAAACCTACCTCATCACAGCTGTTACAACACTCACTGACAAAAGCATGGGCTTGTCAGAGCTCCCAAGATACAACCAGGGGTCTTCCATATGTGGCACACATTAAAAACCTGGAAAGCAATTGTCATGCTCATGGCTCCCACTACAGCAACACTGGCCCAGAGGAGCCACTGGCACTAACACCCAAAGATGAGGACACGGGGAGGCCCTGATCCAAAACCACAAGCCTCCAGGGTCAGCGAGGGCAGCCTGCCCCATGTCTCTGGGCAGGCGGCAGCTATTTCAGTCAAACAGTGCCCAAGGGTGGGAACAGAAGCAAGGAACGCCCTAAGAAGGAAGAAAGGGGAGAAGCAGGAGCAGGCCCAGGACAGTCTCGTGACAGATGAGCGTGGAGCTCCCTGGCAAGAGGAGAGTTCCTCCCCCTCTGCCCACCAGCTGGGAGTTTAACCAGCACCTTGCATGTTTTATCTCCCCTATGGTTTACAGACAGCAGCAGCAGGGCCTGGCCTGGAAACAGGATACCCAGGGAGGGGGCAGAGAGGGCAGGGTGCTCACCCCTGCCCCCTCAGACATGCCCTCCCAGACAGAGTCAGCTCCCACAAGAGGTTTGGGAGCTGCTGGCCCAAGGGCTGGTCTCAATTTCTCAATCCCTGTTTTTGCTCTTGGGTGTTCACACATTTGATGGAGGAGAGATGAAAAAACCCACTGAAAACAGGCCCACTTGAGATAACTGTGTGAAGGCCAAGAGCAGGGAAGCCTTCTTTCCCTGCTGCACACCTTGATCCAAGCAGCACTCACCAGTCTGAAGGCTTTGCTGGGAAGAAGCAGGCCCAGTCACACTGGTCCCACCCACCCCCAGGTTCCAGGAGCCTGCCCAAGCTTCCAGTGGATTCACATCCCACCCCATGGCCCTGCTCCCATCTGAGGTCACAATGCTGAGCCTAACAGCATCTTGGTTTAACTCAGCTCCACTGAGCCTGAGAAGCTGAGAAGAACACCCTGTCCTGTCCTCACCCATGTACCAAGCCCAGACCCCGCAGTTCTGCTTGGGCACAGGAGGCACTTCCAAGGGAAGTGCTCAGTGAGATGCAGCACACTGGCAGCTCTGTGCTGCCTGCCCCATGTCATGGGGACACCTGGGTTCTAGAAATACTTGGGGCAAGAAGCAGCCACAAAGATAGAGTCATAGCCACAAATTGAAAGGGACCTCAGAGAACTAAGTGGTCCTACCCTGCCCTCGGCATTGGCAAGACAACCCCACACCAGCTGCTGTGCCCAAACCGTTACTCTTCAGGCCAACCCACACTCACAACCAAGAGCGCTACTGAAGCCAAGTGAACAGCTCAAGCGCTGAGTCCAGCCCGGCTGCCTGGCACAGACAACTCCTGTCACCTGTGGTGGAAGGGCCTGAAATGCCCTGGAGATGGGGACGCTAAGCAGAGCCCAGTATCAGCCCTGGAGAGTTTGAGAGGCCAGCAGTGTCACCCCCAAGCTGCTCCCATCTCCCCAGGATGCAGCAGTGCCTCTGTCTGCAGAGGGAATGGGAAGAGGCCCTTGCAGCAGGGAACATCAGCGTGGGTTGGTTCACAAGTCTGGGCCTCTGACACCAACAGTACAGTGCTGCTCAACTCCAGTCCGCACCAACACCAAAACAGGTCAGCTAGAGATGCTTCCCAGCACTGAGAAAGATGACCTGGGCTTGGCAAACACAGGAAAGCACCTTTTGCCAAATTTCTTTCACTTCCAGGGTGAGAGCCCCAGGAGGAGCAGGGGGCAAGAAGCAGCGACTGCTCTGTGCAGGGCCAGGCAAGGCTCCATCGCCTCCTTTCTCCACCTCCAAATGGGTGGCACTGCTGGGAAAGGTGAGGGCAAGCCCTGAGAAGGGCCTTGGAGCACAGAATCACGTCTGCTGTCACTCCTCCAGAAGAAGCCTCCTGCTCTCCCATCTTGTTGAGGACTCGGCTCCCTCAGGTGCTTTGCTAACTGTTATTCCTAATGACAGGCAGGAACCAAGCACAACTGGGTCTCTGCCCAATTCCATCTGCCAGACTGATAGCAGCCTGAGGTCACTGGGGTTTTGGAGGAGCATAGGCAAGGCACAGGTTATTCACATTCACCTATTTTAAACCCTGAAATTTTGCACCTCTCTGCCATGAGGAAACATGCAGCCTGGCAGGACACTCATCCCGCAGGTGCGCAGGGGCACAGAGGTTTTGGCAGCACTGTAGGAGCCACTGCAGGGGAGGAATGGTGAAAGGCCACCCTGGCTGGATGCCAGATGTACCTCTGAGAAGCATCTGATAGGCTGGGCGCTTGTACAAAACCTTACACAGTCCTCCTCTGAGCCAGGAAAGCCTGGACATGCTGCTGAGAGATGAGGTGCCTCCTTACCCTCTGTTCTCACAGCTTTTGTGCCAGTGCAAGCACCCACGTGGCTGCAGAGTGTACAGGGTCAAGACACCAACCACAGAGAAACGGCTTTTTGACAAGTTTGTCTTACCCTTCAGCAGTTTTCCAGCTCAGTTCATGCTGGTGCTGCACAAGCACCTTCACCAGCCCATGGAAAGGAAGAACTCAGGAGCAGCACCAAGGGGTCAGGAAGAAGGGCCATCCCTTCCCACAGCAGCACTGGACCAGGCTAGTGTAAACGCTCAGGGAACGACAGCAGAAGGTGCACAACAAGATGCAATTTGCCCCCTGGGTTTGAGGCACATTTTAGCACTTGGCAGGAAGAGGCCCCCCAGCTTGTCTGCAGCACCCAAATGCCTTTAGTGGGGTAGCTGTGGAGAACAGCTGTGGAGAAGGTAGCTGTTTCCCACCTTCATCCTTCCATATATTTTGTCTCCTCCATGTCCCAAATACAGCTGACAGAAACACTTCCCTCCTTGTGCACACAAGCACTTTTGCCACCTTCTGCTCCTTGCTCCCCCGGGGATCAAGAATCTCACAACTCAAGCTTGTCTCTTACTTGGCTTTCTTAGCATGCCTGACACACAGGCTGAGCCAGGACAAGCACAGAGCCGCTCGGGGCAGGCACCCTACCCAGCACTGCCACACACAACACTTCCAACCCGTGTGGAAATCACCACGTCCCCAAAGTGCTGTAACAGCAGCAAGCACTGATCGCTGTGCTGCGTGGGGAGCCAAGCAGGCCCATCTCCCCATAGGTCCAACAAGTCTCTAGGGAAGATGACTCTGATCAGAAGCAGCCGGTGGCAGGCCCTAGCCTCTCCCGCGCTGATGTCCAGACTCAGGAGTTGGGAGAGGAGAAAG
>JANHFX010021750.1:0-10423 GCA_027560015.1 Chloroceryle amazona | reverse complement strand
CTCGGTGTTCCTTCCGGCTTGGAGCTCCCCTCCCGCTCCCTGCCGAGGCTGGGCGGGCCGCCAGGGCGAGGTCGCGCCGCCTATGCCCTCCCTGCGGTGCGGGAGTGGGCCCGAGGCCCTCCGTGACAGAGTAGACTTGCTCTCGTAAATACAAACAAGGCCTCTGATCCAGACGACAGATTATTAGCAACCGGCATTATCTGGCTTAGAATAAATTTACGCATCAAACTCCAAATTTATGGTGCAAGGAGCATCTTGTCTTTTTAAGGTACAGCGTGGAGGTCAAATGCAAAGTCATCTCCTGCTCATTACAATTATCTGGACTGTTTTAGTGTTAAGTGAGGGCAGATTAAACTCACTGTACCTAAACCACACTATTTTACTTGGTAGCCATGGACTGCAGGAGAATAGTGAATGAGACACAGTGCTGTCAGTGATGATCGGGGGATACTGGGAATGAAAACATATTTGCATAATTTTAAGCCTCAGTACACACAAACACTTCTTCCAACACAGCACAGTTCTCAGAAGGGTTAGATTTAAGGACTGCTTTTAAGGTCCTTGTGAAGAAAAATTAACTGATAGCTGTAGAGTTTTGAATTCCTTTGAAATAGTTGCATACAGTGAAGCTAGATGATTAATTACAGCGCTACTTACCTCACAGCTACTACTAACCTAACAGTAAATAGTCTGAAAAAATGCAAGACAGACTAGCTTTAGTGTACAGCAAAGCATCCAGAATCTCAGTGCATTGTTGGCACAATCTCTTATGAAAGTAGCACTTCTGTGAATTTGAAGCTAAGGATGCCTTAAATGACTTCCAAAATGCCTCTAGCTTGGCCTTGAGGCATTGGGAACTCTGACATGGCCTGAAACAAACTTGCCATGAAATTAAAATGTGGGGTTTATGAATATATCCTTTCATCTAACACTAATTCTGGTGCTAGAAACAACTGATATGATAACAGTTTGTCCCCTACCCCCACCTCTCCAGATTCTAGTACTCCGACAGATTAGTATTTAATGTAATTAATTTGTAAGTATCCTCATTTTTATTATTATTTTTTTAAAGCAATCCTAGAACTGTTTCTGAGGAACACAGGAATTTTAGAGAGTATAAAATTCAGTACTGCCTCGTCAGAGCAGTCAGTGTTATGCAGATGTCTAAGTGTTTTTTTATGATACTGAGTTTCTCCATGACTTCTCTCGACATCTTGGCCCTTAGCTTCATGTCATATGCTCATTCTGTATTTTTTTATAATTACCTTTCCATTGATGATGAACCAAATCATATTATTTTTCTTTCGTATGTCACCCTGCAGTGCCAGTAGTTACATTAAAAAAGCTATGATTTTTGACCTTTTAAAGATAATCTTCTAAATTATATTTCATCAATTGGACATGGTACTGTTCACAGTACTTAGAACTGAAATATTTCTAAGCATCTTGAAACAGATCAGTGAAACAAATTATAATGCCTGCACCGCATGTGAAAAGTAAGAATGGAAAATGACTTAATCATTGGAGAAAGAGAAAACTAGGAGACTTTAGGCTTCCTTAAGCCTCGGCCGCAACTTGACATTTCTTTCCATGCTGAAGTTAGTTCTGACAACTGAGAGCTAAAGTCTTTTATCTTTTGGATCTTGCAGTATCAGTTCTGTCCAAGGTTTTGTTTGGGTTTTCTTGTTTGTTATAATTTCTAGGTGTATAGGCATATCCTCATTGCTTTCTCTATTTTGTCAGAAGCTCTGAAAAAAATACTTGTCACTTTTAAGTACATTATACAGTTGACCCTTACATTTGGCCATGTATTCCTGTTTTTAACAGGCATATGTAAGCATTTACACCAAATCTGTATTTGTTTGCTTGGCTTTTTTTATACTTCTGAATAATTACATCATCTCTGAAAAAAATTTCCTTTGAGCTGTTAATTCTACAGAGTAATTTCTTCACTTCAGCTTTGCACACTGGTCTGCTTATGACATAGATACTGATACTTTCTTAAAAGCATCGTGTTGGTGATATTCACTTTTTTTCAGGGCTTCTTACCAGATTGCAGACTTCAGCTCCCACAATACGAACTCTATCATCATCGAATTCCTTTTCTCAAAACATTCCAAGCTGTTTGTGGAAACTGGGCCGACTTAATCATGTAGCAATTGCAGTACCTGATTTGGCAAAAGCTCAATCCCTGTACAAAGATGTGTTAGGAGCACAGGTGAGCCAGACTGTTGCACTTCCTGAACATGGTGTCTACACTGTTTTTGTGGAGCTGGGAAACACCAAGCTGGAACTTCTACATCCTTTAGGAGAGAACAGTCCAATTGCAAGCTTTCTGCAAAAAAACAAGACGGGAGGAATGCATCATATCTGCATTGAGGTATATTATCAATATGTAATGAGGTATATTATCAGTATATCATGAGACAGAGATATTAAAGTATGCATACATTTTTCATAGGTTTGACCTGTGTCATGAACAAATAAATACCTAAGGCTGTCATATTTCTGTGAATTTATGTTGTGTAAGAAGAAACCTTACATGTGCCTTTTTTCCTGTTTTGGAAATCACAGCTCCGTTTCATCAGCTATGTGGTATTTTTTTCCTTTTACGTTATAAAGGTTAAAATGGGGAGAGGAGAGTTGTGTCCAGTGTGGAAAGTGTACAAGCCCAAGGGCTTGTGAAGAGTATTTGACAAGTGTCAACTTCCTGACATAGAAAGGACATACACAGGAAAAAGATGGAATTGTAACTTGAAGCTAAGGCATAATTTAGATTTTCAGAAGTTTTTTCAGGTTTGATATTTAGTTGATAATTTTATACAGAAGTTAAAAAGATTGTTAGTCATATTTACAAAAGAGCTGTTAACACTCCAGAGTTTCTTCTATCCTTTTTTCCTTGTCTATCAAAGAGAGATTGGTCTGGAAGTACAGAAGATGTAAAGATGCTGGGTAAAGTAGTTATTTATTAAATTCATGTTTTAGTTTAGATGTTTGATGCCAAATTTCATTCTGCTGCCTATTTTATATGGTTTTAATATTTTACAGATATAAGTCTTTCAAACGTTATTATTTCATGCAAAGTATAACAATAAAAATTAACAGTGTTACTGATATGAGTAAAAATTGTTTTCTGAATGCATCTATAAAGACCAGTGTTTACAGTTGCACACTTTCATGGAGAACTGAAAAAATTTGCATACATGCAGGCATTGCAATTTTTATTGAATTAAGTTTTCCTTTTTGGAGACGTTCAAGAATAAGACAATTATTATTACTGTTTGAAGTAACCCTAAATTGTAATGCTAGGCAGCTCTGCTATAGAAATATTAAAGACCTCAGCTGAATTTAGGAAATAAGGGGTGTAGAAGAAAGAAGACTGAAAAAAACCTTTCACCCTGCAGTAAGATGAGAGGTGCTTACTTACAGGTACAAGAGAAAGAAGTTGAAGGCACTTTTCAGCAGAATGAGCTTAAAGCTCCCAAGGGTTTCAAGTGTACATAATCCCTTTTCAGATGTTTCAGATAATATTTGTTACCAGCTGAAATTGTTCTATATAGATCTCCAGTTTGAATGAGAGATGATCTTGTAGCAGGCAAACCAAAGGTCAAGAGAAGTCATACTGTTTGTTATGAAAATTGAGAAGAATAGGACATGCTAATTATACCATGTTGTATAACGTAAAAGTATCGTCTTAAAAAATAAAATTTATAACTGCATACATTAGATCAAGGAAACCAGGCATCATAATCTCGCTGTTCATTTCTGTTAATCAGGTGAGATAGTGCTACTTGCAGCCAGATTTTCCTGAATGAAGTCAGTATCCCAGTAGATTCTCTCTCTCAAAAAAAAGATTTTTCTAAGTCACTCACATTTGTCTCCATGTAAAAACAATTGTTAGAATATAGATGAATTTACATGGAGAAAAAAGCAGTCCACTTTTGACCGTCTGTTTAAGTGGGACTGAAAACAGATTTGGTCACTACCATAGTTAATCAAAAAGAGATTCTCCTCAGAATGGAAAATCTTACAATTTTATAGATATGTATTCTTCTGAAGGTAAGCAAAAATAGTTTTCAGAAAAACTATAAAAAAACTTCAGCATCAATTGATTGTTTATTTGAAATTCAAAAAAATACTTTGTAGAAATATCTTTCTATGAACAATTTGATTGCAAAAAGCTGAACTGTAAAAATTCTTTCCATACTGGAGAGGAGGCCTGACAAGTTTATCAAAATGCTTTTCATTTCTTCCTTCTGTCTTACTATTCAAAGGAAAAATTCAGACAGATGTTTTGATAGGGAATTTGTTTCAGACAAAATGATCATTTTAATAAGAAACTACATTATTTCTGAGCAGCTATAATTGAATTTAATATCTTAAATTAAAAACATACTGAAAACTTGGTAGAGTAAGAGAGCAATCCAAGCTTGATACTCTCCTTACACAGATGCACCCATGGGCTCTCCACTTTTTATTCTCAATGCTTCCTTGAGGCTGAAGTAAATGCAGTCCAGCTGAGCCTGGACACAGTTGCTCCTCTGACCACCTCTGCAGGACAGGAGCAGCAGCTGCAGTGGCTCTGCTGCTTGGGGAAAGAACCTGGAGGGGCCTATGGCTCACACTACATGTGCTGTTTTATTTTAGACACATCTTGACAGTCTTTTTGTTGTTGTTGTTGGGTTTTTTTTTAGCAGACTGATAGTTGTGTGTAGGAAGAACTGTGGCAAGTGCAGAATTTTCATGAATAATACTGCAGCAAAGGAGCAGGAATTAACTGATGTCTGTTCCTCTCAATCAAAGCTAGGTATTTCCTTCTTCCCTGCAATGGCATCGTGCAAGTTTATTCACCAAGTTATGGCCAGACACCTCAGTCTTGAAAAACAGCAATGCTGTTATTTTAATTGTTGGTCTTTATTGATTATTGACTCTTGGATTTGCTAAACAGAGTGCTAACTTTATTATTTCAAATAATGAATGGATTTAAGGTTAGAGAAAATTCAAATTTCATATGATGACATGACATCAGACTTAAGATCACGTTATACAGCATAGGCATGTTTCTGTTAATTACATATTTCTGCAGGAAACTGTACTGAAATGCTATGTTAAAGGCTATTATTATATTTAAGTTCAATAAGAAAACCAGGTCATATTCTGAGTATGTTTCTGATAATTCCAAGGTTTTTTTTAGGACATGTTAAGAATCTTAACCTACTTAGAAGGAGGATATATAGAACTAAAAGGGACTTTTCTTTGACCTTCTGCCCATTGCCCTCCCTTTTCACCAGCATCGAATGAGTCATCATGTTCTGTCATCAATTAGACAGGGAGGCATTCTTTTTTAGTTATTGATAGTTTGAAAGCAATATGATCTTCTTAGTAGTAGTAATGCAGAGTTTAGATTATTTACGGAGTCCTTATGAAGTAAAAACATATAAAAATCAATAGGCTTTGTGCATGAGTGATTTTTGCTTATTAATTTCTTAAATAAAGCACAAACTAAACAAAATTTTATAAAATCTTCAAATAAATGCAAACTTCTATAGGATTTTTATTTTTAAGACTATATGTTTTCAAACTGGTTGATAATTTAATTGATGTTTCAGAATTATTTAGAAATAACATTCTAGTAAGGAATTATATTATTGATCCTAAATGTAGAATCTGCATAATACAGGGTAATATGTTAATTTGATTGAACTGTATTTTTCTTTTACAAGGTTGATGACATAAAAGCAGCTATGACAGAACTGAAGAAAAAAAAGATACGAATACTGAGTGAAGAGCCAAAAATAGGTGCACATGGCAAACCTGTGATTTTTCTTCACCCTAAAGATTGCCATGGAGTCCTTGTGGAACTCGAGCAAGCTTGAGCTGTAATATTCATAAATAAAACAATAGATTAGCTGTGAAGTTACTGAGCTGGTGCTGGGAATATTGATGTGGTATTCAGTCTTTACAAGTTCACTGTAGTTCCCATGGATTAAGTACAGCTTTTGAGTACTGAAATAGTGCTACAGATTGAGGGTTGATTTCTTTTTTGTTGCTGTTGCTGATCTGATTTTCAGAACTAGTATATCCATGAATTCTCTGTGATTCTAAAGACAAATACATGAGCCAAGTGGCATATGTAACATAGTAATTTCTGTTCTCTTGCCTCATGTGTGCAGCATGATCTTCCCTCTGTAACCACAGAAACTGTCCAGTTTCTAGGTCAACCCACATTATTTTGTTCTACATTTCAGATCAGACACACACTTCTCAGTGGCATCAATAGTTAGTTTAGTTATTCTGTTTAGAAATAAAGGGAAAATGAATATTGCGTTTTCTGTTTTCACCATTCACGATCTGTGCTTCACACTGATTGATTGGTTCGTGCAATAAAAAATTCCTTATGTTATTGTATGGCTTTCTGCAATCAGTAAATAAGTTTTCCTTGGCAAAACAATTACTGCCAAGGAAGTTACCATGTATAAATCATCATTTAGTTGTTTTATGAACGCTGTGGATATGCAGGCAATGCAAAAAACGTACCTGAAAAATCATTTGCCTGAAATATATTTCAGACTGTAATATACTTGTCACATTTGATGTTTTTTTACAGGTATTGAATATTTGTTTTTCAAGTTTTATCCATAGGAAGATACCTGTGAGAGACCTGAACAAATAGCATTTTTTTTTCCACTTAATTATGTTTCTGATAGACTGTGGTCACAGTTTGTTGATTTATTCATGGACAGAATTCACTATTAAGAAAGCACTGTTTGTCCTGATATTCTTTTTATAGTTGTTGTTGGTTTGGTTTTTTTTTATGTCAGCTGTAGAAATTGAAGACTTGCTGTTTCTCTCTCATGTTTTCTTAATCCTTAAAAGTCATATTTTTTCCTAGATAAACAACAATCTGAATTTTACATTTGCCTACATCTCTGCATGTACAGTGAATAGTTTCAGCATGATATGAAGTAAGTTCATTTTAGTCTAGGAGAATTTTTATGTAATGGAATTATGCATGTTTTGTGTAATGTTTCCTACAACAAAATACAAGTATAATATTGACCTAAGATTTAGACAGGGCTTTAAAGACATTCGTTTCTGATAATGTCAAGCTTTTCAAGAGATGAAGTGTTAATATTTTTCCAGTAAATTTTCTCATGTTTGCATCATTTGTCAAGTTCAAGTTCCCATTCCAGTCTCTCCATGTGTCTTTTTTTGCCCCTCTGAACTCAAGTGTGTTTCTATTTTATGCTGCTTAAGGCAGACACGATACTTTTTTCTGGACTCCATCAACATTACTCAGGCAGCTGAAGGGCTCATAATTAAATGATGCAGAATATCTTTTTTGACTTCCTCTATGCAACCCTCAAGTTTCTCCTAGGTGGGAGGAGGAGGCTGCAGAATTAATCCCATTCTGTATTATGAGATAAACTCAAAAAAGCTCAGAAAAGGATTAACTGCACACCTTTCAAAAGATAACCTTACAGTTTTTCAAATCCACAAAAACTCTGGTCCTGTCATGCTTATCATGCAATTAATTCACCTGAATTAAAAAACCAAACCACTGGGTATTTCATTCTATATTCAATTTCTCTCATTATTACCCTATTTACCAAACTTATGACAAGTTTTGGAAGAGTCCACCCTATTGTGATGCCACAGCTACAGTGCTTTAATACGGTTAACATGGCCTGAAAATTCGGAAGGCTGTGAATGAATGACAAGAGGAACTGAAGGTGGCAGTTGTTTCGGCAGACCACTTCCTGTAGGGATAATACTTCTGTGTTTAATGCCGAGACTCAAGTTTACTTTCTTAATGCGCATGCAAAAGCATTGTTGTCTACTGTTAAGGACAGTCCTTGGATTTGAACTTTATTGCTAAGATAGGTGAATGGAAGCTGGTGTGACCAAGGAAGTCTCATAGAAAGACAAGGAAACATGGAAATGGTTACAGTATCTAGCTGAGGTAGGTACTTAAAATAGAGGTCTGAATGATTTCCTTGGCACTTCATTTGATATTCTCCTTGCAAAAATTTCTTCCTGTAGTGATCTGACTTGGGTTTGTTGGACTCAAGAACCCTTAATTAAAAGAAAAGCTTAATTATTTCAATAAATACTTAGTTCTTTTACCAAAGTGGTTGTCACGTTGGCCAAATTATTAGACACTGAAACAGAAAAAATACCTAAAATGGTAGCCCTGGTACTTCTTATAAGGGTGCTTAGACACAGAAAGGTAACTAACAATTTATACTTGGAACCGTGATTCATATAGGATTAATATGGAAATAGACATTAACAACAATACGGTGACATTTTAAAACAGAAAACCTCACCTTTTTAGGAATGCAAAATCTGTCACCTCTGATAAATATTTACAAAGCAGTTTGAACATTTTTTGAAACAAATTTATCTTATTGTGAAGGTAGGAGGTTTGTCTCCTGGGATGTTATAATCCTTAAATATCTGTAAAATTATGTCATTTAAGTAGTTTCATGTTCATTTGCACTGTCTTCCATATTATTAAATAGCATTGTTAACTGCAGAGTTTATAGCATAGATTCACAAAGGAGGAAGAGTACTCAAGCATTTCAAAGTAATGGTATGTTTTGAAGCAGTTAATGACTTTTCTAGGTGTAATCTAGTGTTCTTTTAATTGTTATGCTTTGTTAGCATAAAAATAGCAAATAGGTACTAAAATCTTCTATAAAATAGATCTATTTTTGACTTTGCTTTTTTTTTCAGTAGAAAAGATAGGTTTAAACCATATATATTTTTTTTAAACAGTTCTGAAGTAAGTAGTAGCTGTGGGTACTCTGAAGGCATATGTGATGATGCACAATTGCATTAAACAGAGAAAATATCCTGCTGCTGTGTCTGTGGCTGCCTTGTAGGAAAAAGATTACTTCCAGAAATTGAGAGTAGCAGAAAGTGCATTATTGGACTGATATTTTGCACCTTATTTTTACCTTCCATTTTGGTATGTAATTTTCTATATTAACCATCTGTCTGAGTCACAGTCTCCAAAATGAGTTGGAGGAAGAAGGTTTGTTAGGAGCTTAAGAAAATAAAAAATACATCCCCCACACTTTGGGACCCCTGCAATCTTTGAGAGGTCAGTTGCAGCTGCAGCAATTTGAAAACACATACCTGCCCTATAATTATTATTATTATTGCTGATTGAGAAAGTGAAGACTTCCTTATGTGCACAAGGCTACATCTCTGCACTTTTCCTGTCATTTTTGACATTCCTGTCAAGAATAGCTACACGTCTGGAATTTGCTTACTCAGGAGCCAGCCCTGTCATAATTGGCCTAAGAGCACTCGATCTCACATATATTCCTTTAAAACATACAAAGTAACCACTATCACCTAGCAAAGATGTAGTAGTTTTGAATAAAAGGCCTGAGGAACCAACTATATTTATCATTCCCCATAAAGAAGTGTTCTTGGAGAAACCCACTTCAGTGAACTTTTAAATATTACAGATCACATCTTCCATTTTTAATCCTTATGGGGGGGGATCTATGTATTATCTGCACAAGGGCATAAAAATAGTATCACAGATCTGGCTGTATGACGGAATGTGACTAAGTCCAGTGCTGTAATGTTCAAACTTTTGGTGTTTAATTTGATTTTTGTTGCACTGGGACACCTCAAGTAAGAGGGGAACCTGAGGTCATTAGCTAGCAGGGTTACATGCTAGCTTCTCAGAATGTGCTTCTCAGAAAAATGGTATGGAAAACTCACAGAAAAGAGTTTGTGCTGTGGCCCATCACTGAAGCAGGGTCCCAAGGTGCACAGACCGCCAGTGCAGGGTGGTCTGGCCATGCATCACAGCAGGACTGGAGGCCTCCAGCAAACCCATCTACTTAATGTTGCTGCTTGAGAGGCTCCTCAAGGTAGCTCCTGAAGGGCAGCCGGGCTGAAGGGTTGCTCCTTCCTTCAGGCTGGGGGTGCAGCTTTGACACCCCCACAGTCAGCTCGCCTCGGGGTCCAGGTCTGGGCAAGTTCTCCCATGGGCACCTGTGAAGCTGGTGCAGTATGGTGCAGCTATAGGAGCATTTGTCAGGTTAGTCCCTATCTCCCAGCCACCTACTTTTTGTGCCGTTTTGTGAGAAACTCGGGGTATACAAACAAGGCATCACCTCGCCCGCCCTCTGTGTGGCAGCTGAGGGAGTGCTGCCATTACCTCTTCCAACCTCTTTGGGAGAAGGCCATGCAGGACCCTGCGAGCGGAGAGCGACGCCCGCCCTTCGGGGCACGAAGGCTGGCAGGCAGGGCCTGGGGCAACCGAGCGGTGGGGACAGCGGGCCGGGGCGAGCGGGCTGAAACGAGGCTGAGGAGAGGCGGAGGACTCCGGGCAGCCCCTCTGGGCAGCCCCGCCGGCCCGGCACGGCCCCCCTGGAGGCGCCGCGGCTGCCGGGCT
>JANHFX010021747.1:64591-91638 GCA_027560015.1 Chloroceryle amazona | reverse complement strand
AGTTTCCCCTCGGCCCCCCTCGTTCCGGCCTCTCCCCGCCTGCCTCCCGCTGAGAGAAGCTTGGCGCATCGTTTCCCCTCTCTTGTCCCGAGTGTTCAGCAGGTCGGCAGCGGGTTTTTTTCAGTGCTCTTTTACCGGTTTTACAGGCCTGGTAGCGGTGACAGTAGTTTATAAGGGTTTATGCACCAGGGTCTCCTGCTGCCGCCCCCATCGCTCCGTGCAGACAGCAGATTGTGTTAAGCGGGGTTAGTTTTCCCCACTGTAAAGATGCTTGTTTCTTCTACGGCTGGATGTATATTCAAGGTAACATCTGTGTCCCAGATGTCTGTCAAGTGGGGACCATATTTCTGCCTCTGTGACTGTAAACTCTTGTAGCAAAGAGGTCTGTAATTTCGCCTGTCCCGCAGTCAAGGGTGAAAAGTCCGACCATTTGCCATGTGTGTCTCCCTCTGGAGACCTTTATGATCCGAGTCTGTGTACCCTTATACTGCATCAAGCAAACTTTGTGTTCATCTTTTTTTATAAGATGAACCTTGAGATTTGCTGCTGCTTATAACACTTCCTTTCTTGTGTCATGTTTGTCCATACAGTGTCAGGGCCTCTGTGATGAACCTGTATTTTGACCTCCCATCAATAGGAAATACATTTTGAAGGCATTAATAATGTTTCTGTTTTAAGTCTGTGGCTTCTTTGATGGATTGTGGAAACCAAAATGTGCTTTTTATTTCTTGGTAGGATTTGAAGATATGGCTCTGAATATTTGGAAAATATAAAATGTAGCTATTCTGGGCTGAATGTCTATCCCAACATTTCCAGCATGGGCATGGAGAAAATTGAGTATGCAGTCTGTCTTAATTTTATATTTGCATTTAACATCAGAGCCATTTAGCCATGGCATGATTATTGAAAGTATGTTTTCTAATTGTGTTTTGGTTTTACTTTCAGGTAAATGTACAAACAAGCTTTCAGCATTGATTCAAAGTATATCTTTCTGCCTGCACAAAACTCCTCAGTAGGCTTTTGTAAAGACACTGTTAAAATCCATATTGTAAAAGTACTAGAAGTATAATGCTTTTAGGTCTTAAGTATTTCCAAAAAGACTTCAATCATTTCTGAATGAGAAATGAGAGGGACACCCATTTGTTCCCATTTGCTGCAGTGATTAAATGAGTGATCTAATAGTTGTGATTAAATAGAATCTAATAATAGGTTTAAAAATAAGTGTATGATCTGAAGCTGACTGTGAACTCCTTTTCTGTTCTTCTGCTGAAAGGAGAAAGAGACTCAGGGCTGAAAGTAAATGCCATTAGCTTTTCACAAGTAGGTGAATTTGCCCTTTTTAATTACCACGTTAACTTACTGAGCCCTTTTCATTCCCTCCTCACTTGTAATTTAGATCCCAAATGTGACTTCAGGAAAAGAGTGAAATGTTGCTAGTTAAGGCATCATATTGTTCTGTATAAAATGTAAGTAGTTCTGCTTTACTGCTTCCAACAGTTGTGGAAGCAGCTCTGATTTCCGTTTAATTATGGACATCCACTCATTGCATTATGTGTGAGAAGACCACCAAATCTTGAGGCAACAAGCAGATAATGAAATAAAATGCCAAGAGAGGGAGTTTTGACATAGGGCTGAGAGAATATGGGGATTTTCAAAAAGTAATATTTAAATTTTCCTCCCCTGGAATATCCCCTGGAATTCCTCTCCCCAGGAGAATCCTGGATTTGGGAAGGAGTGCTTCCTTGTGACTGTTTTTGTAACTGGCTTCTGCTGGCCTGGCAAAGCAGCAGCATTTTTCATAGACCCTTTCATCTTTGAACTGCCAGGTGAAAGGTACAGTCAGGGAAGCAAAATACCTCTTAATTTAATAATAATAGTAAAAAGCCCTACCTGATTTCCTTCACTGTTGAGCCTTGATTACTCTGTGGTATTTGGTGGGGGGAAAGGGCAGCTGTGGTGGATATAGAGGAGGAACAGAACAAAATGGGTTTGGATGTTAGAGCAGAAAGCAGATCAGTTTCTAGGATGTGTCAAAACATTATCACAAGATTAACTGTTATGCTCAGCTGGAATGTGTGAGGTATCTCTATTTATGCTTTTTACCTCAAAAGCACAGCTAATAGCAATTCCAAGAGACTTCTGCCTTTACTCTCTGCACTCAGCAGAAGTCCTTCCTGTGTTGTAGATGATACAATCGGTCTGTCTCAATGTCTGTTTACTTACTGATAACTCAGTCTTATGATTAAGATCCCTTTTGAAGAGTACAGTTGGTTTCCTCCTTGTAAAAAGAGGTAACAATTAGTAAGTCTTATTATAGTTACACAATGTTCTTCCTCTATATTTTTTTTTTTTCTCAACTGTGTCCCGAGGGTCAATGTCTTTTCCTGAGAAATTGTTGAAGAGGAAGCAGAAAAAGCAACTGTTCAGCAGTTTGAAACTGTCAAACACCTACTCTGGGAAAGCCAAATCTAATTATTTCCTGCTGGACACATTGCTGAACGGAGACAGAAAACAGAGGATGTGGTTACACAGACGTTTCTTTTACTGATGGGGCTGTCTTATACAGCTCATATTCCCATCTGCTTCCCTCCCCCCAATCCTTACAGTGTGCTGTCACTTCAGTCTATGGGGCTGCTTGAAGAGCCAGGTTAGAGACCCAGTTTTTAATCTGTGTGTTCTATTACTCTTCCTGTCAGCCTCTGAAAGAAATGATGGGGGAGGACTGGAGGAATGCATTGCTAGAGTGGAGGGAAGGGAATGCAGAAGCACATTAGTGAGAGCTACAGCTGAAGGGAACATGTTTGGAACTGTAGTTTAAAACTGTTCCTATAATTCTTCTTTTATGTGTGTGTGTAAGATAAAATACAGGAGTTCATCAGATACTCTCTTCAGTCCTTCAGGGACATAATGTGTGTGGTTAATGTGTATATTTTACCTTCCCTCCTTTGAGTGCTTTATGGAGTGCAAACACTGTTAAGTGGCTTCTTCAAGGGAAATGAATGGCATTGGGGTGAGAACAATTTATATTACCAGGCTTAAGTATGTCACAGTGGTCAGTCAGTGCCTTCAGGTTTTTAAATGCAGGTTGTCCTTGTGGAGGGCAAATGGCGAATGCAGCTTATAGGGGAAGCTGCCATCAGTCTGATCCTATGTTTTCAGATGTTAAGAAACAATGCTTCTAACAGTATCTCACTTTCTCTGATCCTTTTCTATTTCTGATCTGAGACCCTTATTTTCCACACAGACAAATTAATTTTATTAGAGCTTGTCACTGAGCGATGTTCTGTAATTGTTCAAGTTAGATTGGTTTATAGTTCAGAAATTGAAGTTATGAATGCAGTTTATGCAGCATTCCTTTCCCTCCCCCACTTTCTCGTGTGTGCGCAGCATCATTATTCTTGTGTGAGGAAATATTTTGGATTTAGGCATACAGCCATACTGATAACATCTCTGTAAGGAGGTGAAATTTAACACAGAGTCACAAGTCTTTTTAAATCTTGAAGGCCAAAGGCTGAGCTGATATTAATTAGGGATTTTCTTTTGCACCTTAACCTCATGCCATGCGTCTGCTTGTGCTCTCTTACCACAAACTAGCATGTTGACTACTTCTACTTATCCTTCTTAACTAACTTGTGTTCCCTATTTCAGCTTGTTTTGGCCCTGCTGATCCAGAAAAGCAAGGTTTCTGTGGAGCACAGCAGAAGTATGGTAGCTGCTGCTGCATGCACCAGCACGTCATTTGTTAAGAGTTGATCACTGGGGGCTGCCTCTTTGGCAGGGAAATAAAAATTTTCCGTGGGATGTGGTCAGGAGCTGCTGCTGTTCCCATCTCCACCTGCCATGGTTGCATGTTGAAGTGTGTATGTACTACAGTGCAGGAGCCTGTGGCATAAAGCACTGCAGAAAATTCCTTATTTTGCCATCTTCAAGTGAGGCAAATAAATGTGCTGACTACCCATCATCTTCAGAGTACCCTCATGTTAGGGGAACAGGAGACTGAAATGGTGCATCTAGTTTTGTGAAATTATTTTTGGTTTGGGACAGGAGTCTATATTGCAGATTGTTTCAAACTCAAATTAAAGATTTCTGCAAAATATAGCAATTATGACTAGTTCTAGCCACGCTCTGTGTGCGTGTGTGTGTAGATATACTGTGGTTCCTTGAGTTCTACCCTTTCTGTGCTTTAATAGAGATCCTGAGGATATGTCTTCACTGCACGATTGATCCATGTGGTCAACAGCCTATTTAGGCTTACTCAAATGAGATCATCCTTTACATGCAGCCATACCCATGTTATGATGAACTCATTCTTTCTGCAACTGTTTATATACGTGAAGGTACATCTTGGAGCAAAGATGAGGTAGGACTCACTTTCAGCCAATAACAACTTCTTTTCCTCCAGGAAGGAACTTTTGGAAAAGCCTTGAAAGACGTAAATATATTTTAAATATTACTTTTGCCCTCTAGTCTGATTTTTTTCTAGTGATAAAGTTTCCCATGGAATGTGATTGCAGTCTGCATTGTAACTTTAACTTCTATTCTGTTGTGTAAGATGGACACAAACCTGAGTGAGAGGTTTCTCTGAGTGATTGACAGGGCCAAGTTAATGTGAGACCTAATATAACTGTGTCTCAATTTGCTGTCATACGTCTTGTCAGGTGTGCTTTACAGAAGCAGGTCACTTGGAGTCTGAATCTTTTCAAAGCCTCTGGGCTGTTAGAGAGATGGGTTACGAATTCTGCATTGTGATGTTCAGAGCAGGCTTGCAAGTCATGTCAGTGAGTTTCTGTGTTGTTCAGATGTGCTCCAACCCCAAGTCACTAGTAAAGGCAGTAAGCCGTTGTAATCACTGGAATAGCAGCCATTTGGCTTGAATCTGTAAACACTGACATCTAAACGTTTCCATTGGATGGAGAAGTTTATCAGCAAGATGAGACTTCTGCATTTCTTAGAGATGACACTATTTTTTTTCTTCAGAAAATCTAGGACAGTAGAGTTTTGGCTGCATTGACTGTATAGTGAGAGGAAAAAGGAGTGTTGGAGGACTGTTTTGATTGTGCTATAAGCAAAGAA
This sequence comes from Chloroceryle amazona, assembly GCA_027560015.1. Classification (NCBI taxonomy): domain Eukaryota; kingdom Metazoa; phylum Chordata; class Aves; order Coraciiformes; family Cerylidae; genus Chloroceryle; species Chloroceryle amazona. Next base: position 86,565 of record JANHFX010021747.1, on the reverse strand, counting down.
TAACAAAAGCAGTTTAGCTGTGGAATTTTGCCAGAAATTGTTTCAGTTACCAGATTATTTTTTGCTCACTCGTTACACTTTAGAAGGAGCAGTGAAGAGCTTGTCTTTCATTACAGTTTTTAGGCTGTTCTAGATTTTTATGAAGTCTGACTTGTTATTTTAGAGGCAGGGTATGTCTGTTTTCTGTTGTTCTGTCTTCAAGATGGAATGAAATTACATGGAGTGACTGAGTAGGGACAGTGATAGAAATACATTATACCTGCAGCATCTCTTAGCTTAATGGCACACATTTTAGAAAAAAAGTTGATGACTGTCCATGCCCACTGCAAGCCGGTTTATCTCCTACTTGGGGTTCAGATGACTAAGCAGTAAATTGCAGGATGCAATACTTTAACCACCTAAAATTGAGCAGGAATTTCCTTGACAAATAGAACTGAAAGTTTTAAAGTTGGCCTTTTATTGGCCAGAGTATCTGGAATAAAACATTAGTTCTTAGTAGAAAAAGAAAGATAAATATATGCTGTTCTGGAAGATGAGATATTTGTAGGAGAAAAGGATCTCTGGACACCTGAGAATGCCAATGGAAGTGATGGAAACTCAGGAGTGGTAAATAAACTGTGGCAAGGAAGTTATTGAAATAATTTGTTGTGTTTTCTGAGTATGAATTTGCATGTACACATACATACGCATGTTTTATTTCCTGAAGGGTACTACTAAGTTTTTGCAGAGATACCAAAAATCACTGATTGTATGTGTGTGTTTATATATGTATTTTAAATCTTAATGCATACCTTAGGAGGTAAGACTTCAATGTTATCTGTATTGTGCCAGGTGAGATGTTTATCCAGCCTTGTGTCTTGTGTTGGACAGTTGCTGGTAATGAGTGCTTTGGAAGTGATGTAGAGCTAGGGGTGTATGGGGAGGTTCTTAGCCCTTCTGCCTCACCTTGCCAGCTGATAAGGGATAGGCTGGTGTATTCTTCAGACCTGAAATATTCAGCAGTTTGAATTTTTCCAGAGGAAAACACACTGAATAAAATACAAAGAATTTTTTGACTGTTTATGGGGTCCCACTTCTGTAAAAGACTAGCAGATGTCACGTACCAAGTGGTAGGACAGGCAGACCAATAAAATGTTCAGTGATGGAGCTGTCTTGTCTTGTCTCTCAAATGAGAGTCAAGGGAACATGGATCTTAAGTGCTGGAAATTAAATGTAACGGTATGATGACTGTCCAGGTTTACCAGTGCTGCTGCAGTCTTAAATTGGAAGAGAATATCCAGTCAACCAAGATTACTGGAAATTAGGGATTGGCCAGCAGAAATATTCAAATGAAATGCATCTCTAACTTCTCCACTGAAAAGCAGTTTCATGGGTACCTGCATCTTAAAAAAAAAAACAAAGCAAACCCAACCCAGCAAACACTGAAAAAAAAAATTAAAAAATCCTACTTATAACCAAATCATGCTGAAAACTTATATTGAAGTAAAGATTTAATATATGGCAAATTTCACTTCTAATTAGTGATTTAAAAACCCAACACTATTACAAGCAAACGTTTCATACCTAAATTTTATGTTACATGCTTCATTCTATCAGAAGAATAGCAAAATTATTTTATCAGATTATATACTGCACTTTGTTCATCAGATTGAAATACTGAACTCATATTAACAGTGGTTAATTGGTTACTGATTTAGTAACCCTGACTTCTTGAGGCCTTTTTGCCATGCCATTTGGGAAATCTAGGATCTGCAATCCTGTAAAAAGTACATTCTAAGTATGTATTTGGTTTTGTATCATTATATTTTAGTTACAGTTTTATCAGTTTGGCCGCTTTATTAAAGAAAAAATAATTACTTGTTATGTGTTCTCACATTAAATGGTTGTAAGTAATTCTTAATATTGACTTGGTGACAAACACTTTAAGAGGTAGCAGTATGACTTCTTGATTCTGTGGTAGAGCCATGATTAATGTGTGCTGACACATTTTATTCAAAGAAAAATTGAAACATTCCCTGAAAGGGATTGTGAGGGAAGCTTCTAAAGTAGTAGTGTCCCTACTTTTTTTTTTTTTTTTTAATTTCTGTTGGTATTGTAAATCCCTTCTCTGGCATACTGTTAATTGAAGGAGAGTTGACCAAGTAGATGTGCAATTCATTGTAGCTGGTTCTAAACAGCTTCCTTCTTTTATTCGTTCTTTGGCATCAGGGAACTCTTTCAAATTTTGCGATATGCTGATGATCCAAGCATCAAGCTGTGGTCATTCTTTCTTTGGAAGAGACTAATCAGTCTAATTGGTCTTATTCCTTCTGATGTTAAATTAGTAGACAGCTCACTCTATTTAACTTTACTTTTTTTTTCCACTCCAACTGCATTAACTCTTGTGTCCGAAGTGCATCCGGTCTAAAGTTTGTGTTTGGGGAGATGCCTGGGTTTATTTTCTCTTATTGACAGAATATCATGGCATTTCAACCACAGTTCTTTGCATCTGGTGTCTGGAAAACCCTTAAGTTTGAAAAGCGTAGAGGAGGAAATGGAACGGAAACTGTGTTAAAACCTTCATACAATGATTTGTATTTTTTTTAATGGTGGTTAAGGAAGTAGGTGTGAAAGTTTGGCAGTGACAAATTAACTTCTGACCCTCTTTATTGCCATTTGGAAGCTCTGGAAGACTTTCTCAAAGTTATTATTTACTAGTCAAATACTACCGTGCACACGTGTTTAAAATGGTATTGCCAGAGAAAAGTGGTGTATTACTTCAGTACATTTACAAGTTTTTGAGGTGCACAGGATGGTTTCCTCCTCCACCACCTCCAACATGGGATTCCCATTACAGTCTTGACAAATCTCTAAAATGTACTTTTTTACCTTTCCCTGTTTTGGTTTAGATGGATAACATGGTGTAATAAACTAGTCATAACAGTCTCCAACTTCTGTCCAATGTTTAAGAATTATTTTGGTACAAGGACTGGAAGATTGAGTGTATCATTTTGTGAATATTCTGGCTTAGTAAATCTCAAACAATGCATTCTTCAGAACTGAGAAAAGTTCTGCTCTGCAAGTAGCATGGGTATGTGTATAAAACGTGGCAGTCTTTATGGTATTTCAGTCCAACTTCTGTTGTGTGTGCCAAATGAATTAAAGATTATATGGAAGAAAAAAAAAGAATCCTAGATACAGGACTCTGCTTCCTACTCTTAAATGACAAAAATGAGATGTGTTGAGTTTTTGTGGTGTGTGTTTTTTTTTTTTTTTTTTTTTAAATTTATAAGTATTTTTGTCTTGTGTTCCTTTTCAGTGACTAGGGAGAGAGGTGCTGGCATGGAAGTGAGCTGGGTTTGTCCGTGGGAACTGTGAGTAAGGTATGTATTGTGCTCTCTGCCGTTTTTAGTCTGCACCTTTTGTTTTTATGTGCTTAATTGAAAATTGCTTGTGGTCACTAAAGGCAGAGGGATAGTAGTGCGTTAGAGATGGAGTATTTTGAATTTGTACTAGCATCAGGTGTGATGGTGGTCCAGCAAGGACTTTACAATGTAAGAATATAAATGCACGCTTGTCCACTTTGTCACTGGTGCCTAGCAATTAGACTTGTCACAAGTTAGCTGGTACTGTGTTGCAAACTTTTTTAGTATTTTCAGATACTTGGCTCAATAGACTAATTTATTCAAGTGCATAAAGGTAGACAGTAGCATCTGTACAATAAAATTGTAACATCTGCAAAACTGTAACTGAACTTACCATGATACAATTGCACCCAAAAGAGAGGATGATACATTCAGTAACTTTGTGGTTCCAGGCTGAGTCTTATAGAAAAGAATAGAAAATGTATTAATCTATTCTAGCACCAGAACAAAAGTCTTGGTTTAGATGTCCTTCATGTACTGGCTCTTAGTGTTGTTGCTTCAAAGAAAGAAGTAGTGAATGCTGAATTTGGTATCCTTTGAATTGGTAAAGAACAGCAGCAGTTCCAATTCCTCCACCCCTCCACCATGTTCTTTACCCACATTCTTTAGATTTACGTATTAGGGCGTACCTCTTGAGTGGTACTTTTCAGTAAACTGGTTAGCTTAGACAAGACAGTAATATTAATATATGCTTTTCTGTGAATCACTGAGGAAAATTCTTACCTATTTTTCAGTAGTGGGGAAATGCAAGGGTGGAAAGTCATCTCTCATGGCGGGGGGGGGAACAGACAATCTGGTAACTTAGTCTCAATTGCTGGACTTTCCACTTAGTTGAATGTCATGCTGGGTAGCTGCACTGGGAGATGCCAATAAATTCAAAGACATTTAGATTCCACACTCAGTGTCCATTGATGAAGAGGAGCATCGAAGTCAATTCAGATTGGTTTAACTTCTGTAGACAGTTTTATACTGTCATGAGTAAAGAATGTGACTGGGGTGAGTAAACTTCTTGCAGATTTTGTGTCAGGCTTCAGTGTACCTAACATGAGGTAACTGAAAGCTGTCTCTTTCAGTGGGCCCTGTTCCTCTGGCTTTTGTTGATGTTGTTGTTTTGAATGAGACCTAATGAACCTGTGGCTGCAGGGTTCAGATTGCTAGCACAGTGGGAAAACAAACTTATTTGAAGGTGTAGCTTTCCATTGGAACAGCAAGCTGAACTGATTTGCTCTGTGGCTGCAGAGACACTAGGTTTGAAGGAGAGAAGGTGACAATTTCAAGCTGAGGTGAGTTGATACAGTATGGACCTGCACTCTCAGTCATAGCCCATAATCAGACTGAATCGGATAAAATGCAAAGCTACTTCCTCAGACATAAAAAAAGAGTTACCAAAACCCCCTGCCATAAACTCCTTAAGATTTTTAATCCTGCTGCTTTGTTTGCATGAATGCCTGTTCTGGGAACTGAACTGACTGAAGTCTAACTACCTTTGGTTTATTTCCTTTTAACAAAATGATTTTCTTTTATTTTAGTCTAGATTGGTTCCCTGAGCTATCTTTGCTTCCTTGCTAGGTGACGACCTTGTTAAGTTCTAGTTCATACAGTTCTTGTCCCAGAGTTCAAATCTTAAGCATTTGAAAGCGTGTTTTTTTCTTGTGAGGTCTTATTTTCCACTGTCCTCTTGTCCAGTGACTGCCTTGCTTTAATGTGCCTTAAATCCACATTCAACATGAGTTCCTTCATACTTCATTCTCAACCCCTCAGTTTTCCTGCCGTGAATTTACAAGTCAAAGCTCACATCTGGCTGCTGATCATCATCGTTCCCTTTTCAAGTTTGCTGCAGCCTCCCTGCTTCCATTGGTCGTTGGCATCTGTTGCTGCATGCCTTTGCTGATGGCTGAGTCTATTACTTCATCTGCTTGCCCCTCTGGGGTGGGAGGAATGCTTTGCCTCCGACATGAAGGAAATTTTAAAAAATGCATCAGAGAGCAGTTGCAAGGAAGTCAGTCAGAAGGTGGTGGAAAACAGGCAGTCTTGTTCTAAACACGCTGTAGTTCATCATGCATTTCTTTGGCACCAGAGCAGGCTTAAACAGCTTGCTGCCTTTCACAGCTCCCTCTGTTTGCTGGCATAGCTGTTTTTGTGGCCATGGTGAACCACTCTGGGGAACAGATCCTCCTGGAAAGAAGCGGTTTTTTTTCTAGAGTATTTTTCATCTGATCCAGTACATGTTGTCTCTGTAAGATTTATGCTAGTTTCACAATGAGGAAGGTATGAGAGTGGGAATGTGTAGCAAACTGCTTAAGTTGGCACTGCTGGTAGATGTTTAAGTGTGCTCTTTGACATTACAGTGAAGTTGATGTTTCAGTGAGCTGCTGTTACAAAGGCTGGTGAAACCTCTCTGCAGCTATGCACTCCCGCTTCTTCCTTTGCATCAGAGTTGGTGATTGTGCAGCCACAGGGCTCGTCCAGGCTGACTGATCCTGTAGAAAATGGTTTCTAATCTTTTGCAGAGTTAATCGTCTGCTAGTTCAGCTGACCTGAGTCACCCCGTGGGTGCACAGTCATTAGATCAGACAAAAGGGAAGCAGCAGGAACCAGTAGCTCAGCCTCAGAAGGCTGGATTCCTCTTTAATTACGATGTTGAGCTATATCATGACCAAGGCCTAAAATATATGTGTGCCCTTTGACATGAGTCCTGAACATTGCATTTGTTTTAATCTCTTTTGTTCTGTGAGCTTCAGTAGAAATTGTTATTTCTTCAGTGGCTATCATCTTTAGTCTCACAAACTAGATGATTAATTCAATGCACTGAGTGGTATGATAAAATTATTTATCTATAAACTGCTTCACCAGTTCAAGGCTCAACGTCCTCTGAAATAAGAAGGATGTCTTCTGCATTCATGCTTTGAGCTTAAGAAAGAACTTCAGAAATTGGTGAGGAGTTCATTCTTTTTGAGCAAGGATTGTTTGTTACAAATATCATTGCGATTCTCAAAACTTGCTTTGGTATTATCAGTTGTTCTGTGTACCCAGAGTTCCATGAGCTCGAAAGCCACAAAATTCCTCCAAATATATATTGAATTATGAAAAGTATTTCTTAAAAAACATCTGGAATGCCAAACTACATTTCTTAGCCTGCTATTTGTGGTTTTGAGAAATGGATGTTTGATGATGATTTTTCAAGACCTCTTAAAGACTTTCTATCACTGCTGGACTGGTGAAACAAATACTAGTACTTTATAAAGGATATACTTAGGTCTTGAGAAATATGATTCTTGATGAGTGGTTGTTAAAATCATATGCAAGGCTGTGTTTGTCTACAGCAGAAATTACACTGTTGATTGCTTTGGGCTAGATGTGTTCATTGCATCCTTTCCCCCTCAAGTCCTAACATTTTCATACAGCTGTTCTTGCATTTTTTTCTGATAAAAAACATGCTTGGGCCAGCAAGAAAATGGCAAGAAGTGTTGTCAGACTCTTGTACTGATAGATTTGCTGGAGGTGGTAGTGGAGAGACTTCTGGTGATGATTCAAAGATGTCTTATCTTGCTGTAATGTTACTGGCACAGTATACATAGAGATTCAGGTTCTTGAGCTCAGATAGAAAGTTGTGCTTGTCTTTGTCCACGTGTTGTGATCTTTGCATTTTTAATAAGGGCTTTGTAGGGTGGTGGCTTGCGATTGTGGTAAGATGGACAGTTTACACTTTCAATCACTGGTTCTAATTGAGAATACATTTTGTTACTTTTTCACTGCTTTTTCTTTTTTTTTCTTCTCCCCAGTTACTGTGAAAGTGAAGGAAGTTGATGACTTACTCATTCTGTAGAGGACAAATGCATGTGTAATATATGTGTTAAAATAAAATTTTGTAATTTGGTTTCTTAAGGTGGTTCCTCAAGGACAAGCTATTACATTGTCAGAGTATGGTCTCTGGGGTGTTCGCCTTGTTGCTTACTCTATTGTATATATTTTATGGATGGTGTCATAAGTTTAACTCTCAATTAACTGGAGAAGTAATTCTGCCAACAATTGTGTGCCTGGGTTACGCTGACTGACAGGAAATTAAATATTTTTTTTTTAATACAACCTTGGAGGTCTTCCTCTTGGTGACTTTTTGATATCTAAAGATAAAAGAAATATCTCTCACTCTGTTACAGCTTCTCAAGCTAATATGATGTTTTGGCTTCCATCTGCTGCAAACTTCACTTTTCCTAGGTTATTCTTTTGATTTTTGATGACCTGGTGGATATAGTTACCTTTGGGTATGTCATGGCATTCTCTTCCTCTCTTCTCATTCATTTCAGAGATTCATCCACTTAAAGCCATTTTTGCCCCAGGATTGCCTGGCTGGATGATCTCGTCTGGTGTAATCATTTCTTCAAAATAAAAAAAACCTGTCTTCTCAAAATAGCCCAACTGCACACACATACTGTTGCTGTTAGGTGCTGGAGGTTGCTTAGCAATTCTTAAATTGGTAGGAAATTTCTATTACCCTGGCAACTCAGCCCCAAAATGCAAACATGGGAAAGCTGTTTATAGATGTGTCCTCGCTTGATTTGGGAATTGTTCTTTTTGTTTTGTTTTGTTTTTCCTGAGCAGCTCTGTATTTTTACTTTTAAATTGCTTTTGTTTCTTGTGTTTTACTCTGGTTATTGAGATTTCACATTAGGAGAGGTGGTACTATTCTTCGTTTCACTTAAATACTGACTGGGAAGATCTTGATTATGCCATAGGTGAATATTGCCAAAATCAAGAGAAGTCTAATGCATGAAGCCCTAGTGCATGTGTCCGTGTTCAACATGAATGTTGGATAGATTGAACTGTATAAGACAATCTTGAGGTGATACTGCTACCAAGAGTAGTCATCCTGATTTCTTTTTTACTTTATTATGCCTCATTCTCCATCATGCCTAGCCCAAACTTTTGTGTGGCTGGGTGACAAGCCAGGTCAGGTACTGATGCTGATTAAAGCTAATTGTGTGTGTGTGGCCAGGTCAGCTTCAGCACAGATCAGTTCTTTGATCTGGTTCAGCTTGTGGTGGCCCACAGGAGGTGAGGAATGAGCAGGCTGGACTATTCCTTTTGTTGGCAATGCCAGTTTAGTGTCTAACCAGAGGATGTGGTCTTATTATACAGCTAAATTGATCTAAGCTGATGCGAGTGAGCTCTTGCCAAAAGGGGCGGATTTGGATTCAGGCATTTGTTGCTTCATTGCGCCAACATTGGTGCTTGTCTGCCCTTATGTTGGCATGATTAATGGAGCTAAAATGGCAGGAAACTAATCATAATCCCTTCTCCCCCACCCAGTTTTATTTTCACTAATTTAATGTGGGCCAGACAGGTTTCAGTGCTGCATGTGTCTGTCTATTTTGTTTCCCTTTGAACTCTTGGACTTTGAGCTATATCCTTCAGGGATTCTGGATGAGCAGCTTTGCGAGAAGTTTCTATAAGTAATTTTGTCATATGTTAAATGCAAGGTAGAATACTTTTTTTTTCACCAAGGAATAAGCTAACCAGGTTTTTTGTGTATTTAATGTGATGGTACTGTGATGGACTGAGGATGCCCCTAAAAAGCTACCACGTAGAACCTGCAGAGCCATTTAGTCTTTGTAGTTTTCAGGTTTGATAATATTTTTCCAGAAATTCTCATTGGTTATGGCTCTTAATCTTATACCTTGTGCAAAATTGGCTCTGCCTTGTTTGTTTTCCTGAAGTTTCTTAGATGCCTCTAGAAGTCAGAAAGGAATAAAGATTATGTATATATTTATGAGTAGTGCCTAATGTTTCTTTTGAGCGGCTCCATCTTCTCTCTACTGCTGTGGTGTATTATATGCTTGTATTGTTGGGGCAGTGTGTTTATGCTTTATAGCAACATAATCTGATCACTGCTGGCTCCTGAGTGCTCCTGCATTATGGTGACACAGCTGTGTGTGTAGTTGGCAATGGACTAGACTGGGGAACTGGTTTTGCTGAATATTCAGGAAAAACCAGCTGGTTTTCAGCTAAATTGATTCCCCAGTTGAAGAAGGGGCAGTGTAGGGACAGAACTGAGCAGTTAAACTGTGGAGGACTTGTGGGTTGCTTAGTTTGTGTTGCTGCTGTAGAACATTTGTGGGATCATAGCCATTCTTGTCCCAGAAGCAGCAGGCCCAAAATTAGAAAAATGTCATGACAGAAAGCTTTTTTCTGGCTAGGCAACAGATAGAAATCCCCGAGGGCACTCACCCTGAAACCCTTGTTGAGGATAAGAAATACTTGCTCTTAATACTGTCCATCAGCTTCTGGATGACTCAGAGATGATGGTATGGCCCATTTCTTTATGGGAAATTTCTAGTCTGTTCAGAAATGACAGGAAAGCAAACATTTAAAAAGTTTTAATTGGGTTCTAAATATTAATGCCTGTAACTAACTGATTGATCATTCTGCAATGACAGTTATAGAGTGGTATAACTGTCTGGGAAGTCTAAAAACAGTCTTACTGTTGGTTGCAGAAAAGGATTCCATGCCTTTTACAGGACTTCCAAATAATGCAGTATGATTGACAGTAAATCCTCAAAGTATTTTCCAAATTCCTCTATGTCCTCATCAGGCTTTTAATTGAAAACATTAAAATCAAACTCACTCAATTATAGCTTTTACTGTAGTCTTGTGGACTGGAGGTGGTTGGTTTTTTTTTTAAGTGGGGATATGTTGCATACTAAGGCTTGTCATTGCTCTATGAAAAGTTCTCTTTCTCTTAGATAGTGGCTCACTGTTTGGATGTACTAATGATGTAGGCAGGTTCTCTCCCCTGTGCTGTGCTGGCACAGGCGTTGGTGTGGCAACTGCACCACGTTCCTGATTTAGCTGGAGTGTGAACCACAAGACTAGCTTTTACACTTGGGTCAGTTTTCTCATTGGTCTATCGTGTCACTGCAGATTCTGGTGCTGGCCTAAAATGAGGGGATGTGGAGGAAGGAGAAAGCAAGATTTCCTAAGGAATTTATCCCAGTTTAGTTTCATATGAGCTGTGATGCTGCTTGGAGTAGTAGAATTTTTGTCCAGGCTGTTTGAGATGCAGAGTCAGATGGATCCCTCCCCCTCCCCCCCATTTTCTGGCAGTGTTCCCTTCTACTGTGCTAGGTTAATGGTTGGACTTGATGATCTTAGAATTGTTTCAGTTGGAACAAACCTTTATGATTCTACTCTGCTGGTTCAGCTGTGGCTTGTATGGAGTAATTGATCCAGCTGAGAAATTACCTAGGAAAAAATGCATTTCAGCTCAATCAGCTCTGCTACGGTTTGCAGTGTAGCTCTACAACAGCACTGCTGGCTCAACACAGAACACATGGCAGGGTAAGAATGAATGTCGAGGCAAGGTAAGGTTTGCGTAAGATGTGCTTACCTTTGGTGTGGGACAAACATTGAATGACATGCCAGCTAGAATTAAGAAGATACCTTCCATTTGTGTCCTCTTCTGTATGAGTTAGGAAACCTGCAGGTCCAGGTACATCTCTAGATAAGCCAGCTGCTGTGCTGAAGTTCCATTGACCAATATGCTAGAGAAACTCTGGTTTGTAATCCCAGTACCAGTTAAATCCTAGTACCATTAACACCTTCTGGTATGGTGTTGCTTGGATTTTCATATCAAACTGGTGTGGGAGCACTGATCTCTTGCTCTGCTTCATACTACAGTCAGCTAGAGCTGGACTGCTTTTACTGTAGCTTGGTGCTGTGCTTTTACATAAAGGATATAGTTTCAGTGGACTGGGTAATGAGAATATATCTAGATTAGGGAAGTATATTCTGCTTTATAACACTGTTCTTAAAATGCTGTTTGAAATGTGATTTTCCCAGTTTATCCAGGTTACAGGTTCCTGTTTAAGAGAAAATCGAGTATGTGAGAAGTTCCTAGGTACATGTGCTGTTTACCTAGTTGAAGCAGTTCTTAAATATTTGAGACTTGTCAAGCTTTTTCTCCCTGTTTGGGAAGAGGAAGGAACTGTTTTCCTTTTCTAGGGTAGATTGAGGAGGGAAGGTTGAGTCTTCTGCCCTTCCATATCCTTGATGGATGGGTGTTGGATATGTCTGTAGATTCAGGCCTGGCTGCACTTGTCCTCCTGCACGATCTCACCTAACCATCTGACCTAACTAGGCAAAGTGTAATGTCTCTAGTTTATCTCCTTTGATAAAGCAAATTTTCTTTGGCTCCCCTAAAACAGTGACAGCAGTCCTTACAAGCCAGCCTCCAAACTGAGCAATTACTCTTTCTTTTAGTCCCTTTCCACAGGCCTCCCATCCTACAGGGACAGAGCCTGAGGCCAATTATATTGGTCATGATTTAACTCTTTCTAGTCTTTGTCAGGATTTAGCAAACTCTCTTCCAAGTCTTCTTTTTAAGGCTGTGTGTTTCCAGGCTTTCTGTATCTGTTATAAAGAGAAGGGAACAATCCCTGTTTTTTTTTTTTTTTTTTCTCTTTGCAGATTACTATTACAATTTGCTCTCAAATGGATATGAGTGATGTTTGCTTTGGACAGGAAATACATCAAGGAGGGGGTAGGCACTTTCTAGCCAAATTGTAACTGAAGTAAAAGCAAATACTTCACAGGGCAGTAAGACTTGGCTCAGTCTCATTTGTTTTGTTGTAACAAGCACCAGCTTTGGCTGGTGTTTTTTGCTGTTTTCTTTCTCCCTCCACCCTTCTTTTTGTTGCTTCCCTTCAGAATATGACATAGGGTCCTGGAAACAAATGTGTGACAACATAGATGAAATAGTGTGCATTCATGATCAGTAAATTCTTATTGTTGCCTTGAGTGTGCTCTGAACAAATTTTTGAAGCAAATGTACTACCATGTAGAACTTTCTTCTGGGTATTACAGAGCAAATGTTATTAATCAACTGAAGCACAAAACTGAGATGTTAGTGGGGAAAATGACTATGTGAGCTACTTTATTAACTATTAATATGTTGATGTTGTTACACTTATTTGGTTAATTATGAGTGTAAAGTGGGACAAGTCTTCCTAAAGACTTGTACTGTTAAAAACATTGATCCAAGTTTATGCTTTCTGATTAATTTCTGGTGGATTATCCTGGTGTTTTTTACTTTGCTTCTTTGCAGATTGCTTTACTTCTGGAAATACCTTTTGCTTGATAAATCGCTACAGTGCAGCAGAGTTATTTAGTGGTAGTCTTCTGAGTTTGGTTGAAACAGCAGCACGCTAAGAATCAGGAGACTTCCATCTTTGTTAATCAAAACCAAATATGATTGCCCTTGTATAATGTCCATTACTATTTAAATGTTGACACGGTAACCATTTCACTGGAGACTTCCAGCTGGTTTGTTTCTATTTAAATTACTGAACATAAAAGAATTTTAATTTTAACATAGTGCTGGCTTTTAAGTACTTATTTAAAGAATTACAGAAATATAATGAAACACTTAAAAATTGCTTATTTCACTAGTGCCCTTTATATGTTGAATATTTTGGTTACTGTAGCTGAGGTTTTAGACAGAAAAGCTTTTTTGTTTACCTTATGTGGAATATTTTTCTTGCATTCATTTTCACTGATAGTGAACAGGGAAGAGAGAATGGAGCATGAGAATTATTTTTTGAAATACAATTGATTTTATGTGAAAATCCTCACTTGTTGTACTCAAATGTTCTTCCAGGTTTAAGAAGGATTACTTTACCTGACTGGATTTCAAATTGACAGTTGTCCTGTTAAAAGACTATTGTTGGTGTAAAAGGACAGCAACCAAGAGTTTGACAAGGCTTTAGATAGGCTGACTTCACTGGAACAACTCAGTCTGTGTCTTCTCAAGATTGGCTTCCTAAGGTACCAAAAGTTGAGAATGTACTCATACTTTCAGAGAAAATTATAATAATCAGTAGTTTCATCAGCAGTTTTTTGTGGTAACACTGTTGGAGGCTTATGCAAGTTAATAAAATGCTGAGTTTAGCAAGTTTCAGTCACTCATTGGTTTTGAATTGATGATGATAACACAAACAATGTGCTAAAGAGCATATTTCTCTAGAATATGGAGATGCCATGATGAACTGAGCGTATGGGTTAAGACTCTCATGTGAGATTTACAGCCTGTTTTTTTTTTTTTTTTTTTTTTCTGGTTTGTCTTGCAGGTTGCCATCACGAAAGCCAAAGTGGATTTCTCTGGTGTGGTGTGCCTGCCCCCTTCCGTCATTGCTGGAAATGGGCTGGACGGAGGAGGGGCTGGCGAAAATGATGATGAGCCGGTGCTGGTGTCACTTTCAGCGGCCCCCAGCCCTCAGAGCGAAGCTGTTGCCAATGAGCTGCAGGAGCTCTCCTTGCAGCCCGAGCTGACCCTCAGCCTCCATCATGGCCGAAACCCCAACCTTCCTCCACTCAGTGAAAGGAAGAATGGTAAGTGATACAGTATATTCTTGTCTCCTGTAGTTTGTCCTCACCAAGGAAGTACTGTGGTGATGTCATGGTACATGTTCTGATGACAGGGCTGCTTCTTGCTTCTTACAATGTTTTATTTGTATGAAGAACTAATATTTTATTTGTATGAAGAACTAATAAACAAAATTATAATTGTTCAATGGGAATGATTGATGTTAGTGGCTGTGGAAGTTTCAGAGAGCTTCAGTGATAAATGCTTTAGATTATTGTGTTAGGTGAATGCCAGAAACAACTTCCATGTGTTTTATGGAGACTGAATAACTTGTGCAAAGCTAAGGCAATCGGTCAAAGGAGTGCTAGCTCATCTTCAGACTACAGCCATCTGTAGATTTTTCTTTGCCACCTTGATCTGCACTTACCAAGGGTGAGTAACTTTCTCAATGCAAATGCCTGCAAAGTTCTGTCACACTTGTTAGAAGAAGTAAAAAGACCTAGAGTTAAAAAATGAAATATCCCAGTAGGCCTTCCAACCCTAGAGTAAGAATGACCTGCTTACGTTTCTGAAGTTGCAGGTAGCTTATGGACATGTATAGTATGAATCCCTCTAGCTGTTTGGTGGGTGACTGTGGAGTAGCAAAAAAAAAAAGAAAAATTCTAGTCATTTTGTGACCAGAATTCCTGGTTTTGGAATAATTTCAACTGTCTGAAGCTCAGGATCACCAGACTGCCGTGAAAGATTTTGCGTGTTCAGCCCCATCCTGTGTCACACTGATGAAACCCTTTGGTAACTGGTAGCTTCTGTTTGTGAATTCTTCTTGGTGACCTCTCTTCACCTTCTGGGGTATAGGTTGGTGGCTAGAGTCTGAATTCTTGCTCTCAACTTAACCTGCAAGATAGTATGGATTTGAGCATGGTTGAGTCCTGGGCACCTTGTAGTGTTGGGCATTATATGCTGTATTGCATGCATTACATAGAGCTGTCACACAGAATCTTAGAAATTCTGGGGAGCCTCGGAGTGGCTTTACAGCCAGAACATGATAATGTGATAAAGTGATCTAGAATATGTGATCTGTAGGACAGTAATCTGCATTTGAGGGATACCTCGCTTGACATGCCTGATTCTTTACCTCCAGAAACTGAGCATGGCCTTTTCTGAAGAGTGTATCAGTATTTTGCTAGTCAGAAGAGTCAATAAACTTAAAGCAAAAATACTGTATTTTAAGATGATAAAGTGTTTCCTCATTCATATGTGTTACACCGTGATTATGTGACTACAGTTGTGTTTACAGGCCTTAAAAATGAAGAAGCTAGGAACCGAAAAACAGAACAAAAAAAATCTAATCCTTAATGTTTGCAGTCCTCTAAGTATAAGATCAAAGGTGGTGGTGGTAGATAAAAGAGAATAAATTGGAATATTAGTGAACCTAGTAGATTATGATCTAAACAAATCTCAACTAGGGGTAGACTTGGGCATTGTATGGTTAGGAAAGCAAGGAGAGATTTCAAATGAAACTTGACTGAGGTACTTCTGAAACTGGTAGGGGACTTGAAGGCAGTGTGGGAGAAGCACATGAGCCTTTGTTTCCAAAACCTAAGAGCTGTGTTGTGAATGTACTGGAGACAGGGTTCTGCTCTTAGTGGATAAGATGTGATGAAGGGTCCTGAATTGGGAAGACTCGGTTTATTTTTGATGCCACGGGGAAAGGGATACTCTTACCTGTTCCCAGCATTAGTACCGTTTTAGGAAAATGAAACATAGCAATGCTTTGGATACAGGCAGGGCACAACAGCATTTTTATGGTCAGAGGAAAGGATATTTTGTTACAGAAATGAAAGTGTCTTTATATGATTCGGTTGTTTGAATAGATTTAGAAATAGTATTTTGGGAATATTTGCAGAAATAGATTATTTTCCTCTATCAGAATACTGTTATTTTTATGGACTCAACTCTGAAGACTTATCATTGTGGGCTGCAAATCTGGTAAAATAGAGTTGGGTTAAAAAGTGCTTGAAAAGGAACACCTCTTGCTGAAGAAAATTAGGATATTTTTGGAAATGACTCATTAAATGGGTGTCTTCAGAGCTCATTCTTTATCAGGGCTCAGCACAATAGTGGGAATTTTACTGCTGGAGGTGCAGCTTTTCAGACAAGGCATAAAGTCCAAAGTCTCTCATCTAGACTACCTGATAATTCCTTATCTTCAGAGGTGTACAATACCCTTTTCTCTAAGACTGTGATATGTTGTTAGGTGGTGTTTGTGTGTACATTCATTAAAGTATTGTGAAAAAGTGCTGTTGAAATAGGGCTATCTGCAAACTGTCACAGCATAAAGGAGACTTGGCTTAGTGAGCTGTTGAGAAACATAATTGGTGCGTTTTGAATTAATAAACTTGTTCCCTCAAATGGGAACTTTTCAGTTATCTTGGGGTAGAGGTTGCAGAACTGTTGAAAGCTGCTGAGCTTGTTAAAGCTCCTTTTAAAATATGGTACGTCTTTGTTGTTGTGTCTGACTTCAAGCATGTTAAGAAACCTTTAGAGATGATCTGCCAGTTGAGATGGCAATCTGCTTTAACATTTGAGCAATCCAAAGTGGTTGTTAGAAGCATATCTTGTGCAGTGAAACTGCTTCTGTGACGACTTGCCAAATTCAAGGTATGAGGAAGATTCAAGCTGAGTGGCAGTGGGAGGGGAGGAGATGGTAAATAAGACTTGCTGGAAGCTGCCTATCTGTGTCAAAGGGTCTCCAGTTTGCAGTGTTATACAGACATTGCTGACTCACAGCTGAACTGACTAATTACACCCAGAGCTCCTCACAGGTTAACTCTTTGTGTAACTTTTGCTTACAGAAGACCTTTATCTGTAGATGTGCAGAAAAATATTTCAGGGATTTCTACTGAGGTTGTTACTTCAGGCTGTGGTTCTTGAACATAAACTAGCTGAGTTAAAATAGAAATGTCTTTGCTATGTGAAGCATCACAGAATTATGTATCCCATGGGAGAACTGGGAGTGCAGTCCTGTGTGCACATTATGCACATGCTGCCATATGTCATAGGACAGAGGATTCCTTTCCTTGGTTTTGTTTGTTTGTTTTGTTCTGGTTTGCTTTTTACCTTAAAGAACTGAAGAGCAGCGAGAGACACTTTCTGGGGGTTTTTGTGCTGACTCCATATTCTTCTCCCTTATCACAGCTACACATTATCCTTGCAGCTGTGTGTACCTCCAAGCATAGGAACACCTATGTAAATGGGTGTAAAATCTTAATAATAACTATTTAGTCAAGATGTTCGTTACTCTAAAAATGCAATAAAAGCTATTAAGGATATTTATGTAGTATTGAAGCATATCATATAGATAGGAAAAGATTTCAGTTCAGTGGAAGGAAACCTTATGTGTTAGGGTGGTAGTACAATATTTTGACCTAATTATTAGGTTCTGTTCAGACATCAGTGGAACATTTAAGGTGTAGTTAATTTGTCTTTGTACTTCAATGAGAATTTTGTATGTAGAATTCACATTCCTTTTCCTCTTTTACCCATGTTCATCAAAGCCTCAACTTTGAGAGATTACCTGTGGCTGACTCATTTGTTGCTGCACAAGCCAAAAAAAGATCATTACAGAGTCATCTGAAGCTCTTATGTGTATCTTGATTTTTCTCAGTCACCTCTACTAAGATGCCAAGATAAATTTTTTCCAACCCTTAGGGTAGGGTTGGAGCAAGTCCCTGATGGATGTAGTTACAAAAAGAGAGAAAAATCAGTAATGAATATACAAGTCTTATGTAGTTTGTAGTAGTCTGATAAAAATTCTCTATTTAACTTTAATTTGAAATAAGTACTCTAGTAGCTTATTTATTGACCCTCTCTCTCGACCCATTTTTCTATAGTTATCTTTTTCCAGAGGTCATGAAATACACATTGTGTTATAAGTCTTTGACAGTCCTGGTTTCTTCTCAATGCAGGCTTGTTTAAGATGAGGTAACATTCTTTCAAATGACCTGTTGCATTTTATGATTACAGGTTTTGACAGAACTTGTACCAGCTTGTCAGTTTTTGGGGTTTACTTGATCTGGGATGCTTGCTGTCTACAAAGTACCATATGTGCTGGGGGGAAGCAGACTACTTGGAATGTGTGGAATTTCAGAATGACTCGAAGTCATATAACAGGCATGTGCTTTAGGTATCAGAAGGTACTTCTGTTACTGTAAAGACTGAATGCTGTACAAAGGGTGGAATTAATTGTTGCCTCATAAGCTGTTGGTGATTATACTCACAAATTGGTGACTTTAACTCTTTTAATGGTTCTAAGGAGCTAATTTAGTGCTGTGTGGCTATGCCCATTTACTGTTAAAGGACAGCAGTAATATGTAAATGTTTATTAGGGCACCTCATTTTATTTTAAAGAATTCTGCAGGTGATTGCTGCTGAAATTCTTTTATTAGGTTACATGTTCCTATCTTTCTGCCCTTTCCTGTCCTGGATTGTCATGATATTGAATGCAGTCAGATTCTGGATTTATTTCAAATGTAATTTATTACAGTGTTTTGCAGATTTTATAGCTGTCATCTTGCTACAGTGACTTTAAAAACATTGATAGTATTTTCTTCAAATCATGTCAGAAACTGCCCTTTCAAAAAGTGAATACTGTGACTTGTGAACTCATTTAAGAAGTTAGGCATGCTTGCTTATCAACTGGAATGATATTTTATTCCCGAGAAAGGGGTTTAGAGAGAGGTTTGTTCTGAAATAAGTTTTTCATTTTTTTTTTGTTCTTTTTTTTTCTGTACTAGTGTATATCCAGCATTTGGAATAGTGTAACTCAAAATTATATTTAATTACCAAGGGATGGCTACTGCCTCATCCAGAACTTGCATGTGAAGAGGAGTAAGTCTGTATTGTAACAAAAGGACCAAGACAGGAAATATGTAGCTTTCTCTGATCTGTCCTTCACACACATTCCAATGAGGCTTGCTGTGTTCTCTTGTGTGTGAGGGGAATGGTTGTTAGAATAAAAACAACCAATCTATCTTGGATAGATTTGTGTTAAGAGACTTTATGTCCTGGGAGACTATAAATTTAGACTGTTGTCTGAAAGTTTCTGATAGAGCTATGAGATTCAGAACATGATAGAAATGACTGGCCTGTTACTGATCAGAGCTACTAAACAGCTGAGAAGTAATCTCTTGGAATATTTAAAAGAAACTTTTAAATAGGGATGGGGGACTAGTTAAACTGGAAGGAGCAATGCCAAAAGCAGCTCTAGCGTGATGGCTCTAACAAGTTAACTCTCAACACAGTTGAGATTAAAGCCCTTCTTCAAACACTGATTTGTAATATTCCTCCTCTTTCTGTCTCCCCTATCCAGCTTTTCTCCTATTTTATCAGAAATAGTGTGACCAGCAGAAGTAGGGAGGTGATTGTCCCCCTGTACTCAGCACTGGTGAGGCCACACCTTGAGTATTGTGTCCAATTTTGGGCACCCCAATACCAAAGAGATATCGAGGTGCTGGAGCGAGTGCAGAGGAAGGCAATGATGCTGGTGAGGGGCCTGGAGAATAAATCTTATGAAGAGCAATTGAAGGAGCTGGGACTGTTTAGTTTGAGGAAGAGAAGGCTGAGGAGAGACCTCATCACTCTCTACAACTACCTGAAAGGACATCGTAGAGAGGTTGGTGCTGGTCTTCTCTCTCGGGTAATTAGTGACAGAACCAGAGGGAATGGCTTCAAGCTGAAACAAGGTAGATTTAGACTGGACATTATGGGAAAATGTTCACAGGAAGAGTAGTCAGACAGTGGAATAGGCTGCCCAGGGAGGTGGTTGAGTCACTATCCCTGGATGTGTTTAACGGTCATTTAGATGTGGTGTTGAGGGACATGGTTTAGAGGTGAACTTTGTAGAGTAGGCCTGATGGTTGGACTCGAAGATCGCAAGGGTCTTTTCCAACCTGAATGATTCTGTGATTCTATTTCAGTTTGCCTTTGAGATTTTAAAGTTCAGGGCTGATGGACAAGCTATTAGGCATAAATTTCATAGCTATTAAAATAAAAAAATAAACAACAACATTCTTCTTTTCATGAATTTAAACTGTTTGCTAAACAAGTCAGGCCCAGATCTGGGCAGCTGTTTTGTCTGTGTAAGGACTTCTGTTGCTGTTTTTGCCATTCTAAGTATTATGGGTAGCAATGGGGAAAGAAAGCCTGGCTCTTTAAAGGGAGAGTGCCATTCAGCAGGATTCTTGTTTTTTTCTGCTTAAACAGTGCAAGGTTGCTTCATGCAAGAAAGTTTGCACCATTTCACAATAGTCAATTGCTACTAATACTTAGCAAACTGAATCCTAGCTTTGAGTGATAGTCTGCTTCTGTATCCTGTGTCTCTTCTCATGAAAATTTAAAGTTTTCTGTAATTCACTTGTATTGGGATATAATCAGCCACTTCTACAGACTGTAACTCAGCCTCAATCAATATATTACCACAAAGTATAATGAAGAAATCTCTGAGGACATTCAGTAGTGCAGTCTTCATCTTCCTTGCTGGTGAAATAACCAGCATTCTGGTTAATGCTTTAAATTTCATCTGTCTGTTCACTGTCACTGATAGTGCATGGGTACATACTTCAGGGAGTTAAGTGATGCTTCTGGACACTGCAAGAAAAGATTTCCTTTGCTCATACTGCTTCCCCTTACATTTCCACGTATCACCACCAAAATAAGTACACATTCTGCTGAAAATTGATGGTTGCATTTATGATGAATATGAATATTCAAGGTGGTTGTTCAAGCAATTTATTTCTGTCACGAGTGTCTCTAAATTCTCAGGATACAGTGCACCACTGCGGTTCCTTTCCATAAGGATTGCACAGCAAGAATGAACACTAAGGCCTGCAATTTTTGCCTAGTCTGTGCATCTAGGACGGCATAGGAGGGATTTGAATAGGAGAGAAGTGCAAATGAGCTGATTCTTGTCCTTTTACAATAGGCTACTGATGTAACTGGTATGGAAATTAGATATATACTGCAATGTCATCACTGTAAGGGATTTTCCTGTATTGTTTAAAGCTGCAAAATGAGTTTCTGCTGCTTCCTTTGAAGCCCCAGATGTGTTTGTGTGGGGAAAGGAAGATATGTTGCTAAAACCTGCCATAATCTTCTCTCAGCTGTTGAGCAGCTGTTGAGGAGTTCTTGCATCTGAGTGCTAGAGAAGCTCTGAAGTTATTTAAGATTGAAGGGGTCAGAAAACAGTGCTAAAGCAGTTTTGCACATGCAGTTACTCATCTTCATGAATACTGTTGTGGCAGGAGAGGGATTCTGACTCGCTACCAAGGGATTTTAAATCTAAAAATTGATCTGTGTCTTTGCAGAACTCAATATATTTTTGGGATTGGTGCAAATATATGCAGTTACTTACTTAGATGACCTAATGAGAAATGATGATGAGCCTTGGGGAAAGATGGGGAATAAGGGAAAGCTGCTCTGGGGACAGAAACGTTGGCATTCGTTTGTTAAGATAATTAAATTATCTGTTGGGCAAATTACTTGAGACTCTTTAGAGACTGAAATTGAATTTCCTTTCTGTTGGGAGCTAGAATCATCTAGTGAGGAAAAACTTAATTCTATTTTTATCTTTTACTCAAGTAATATTTGACTATAAAAAATTTGTCTGCTCTCCCAAATAGTTTGAAACTAATCATCTGGATGTGGGAAACATGGCTAATTTTTTTTTTTTTTAACCTCTAGACAGGTTAAATGGAGAGTGTGATCCACAGTGGGAAAAATCTGAAAGAGTAAGGGTATTTTGTTTGTTTTTAAGAAACAGCCACTACCATCTATTTGGATGAGTTTCTGTTACAGTAGCTCAGGTTTAGTGGTCAGCAAGGGAAGTTGATAGGGGAATAGTGCAGTTAAGAAAAAGGACTGGTAAAGATTGAAGAAAAGGAACTGATCAATCAGCAGGATGGGTATGTTTTTGGTCACGTTGTTTCAAAGCTGAGGAAGTCTGCATGTTGATGTTAACACTGGGTCTCCTTGTCATTGGAATGAAATTGCCTCATCCGCAAAGCCCCTTAGGGTATTGAAAGCCTATTCAAGATGTCATCCTCTTTTAAAAGAGGAAAAAACTGCCAGTTCTAATGAGGACTTTGTGCCACTGATCTCAAGCCTCTGGGCCCAGTTGCTCCACTGGTTTTCAGTCCACCTCACTGTTCACTTAT
>JANHFX010021747.1:34834-53228 GCA_027560015.1 Chloroceryle amazona | reverse complement strand
GTGTCGCTCACCAATAAACGCCATTTTGCCACCCACCACGCTGGTGTCAGGTGCTGATGGACCGCGCGGTTATTGGGTGGTAGCTGTGCGTTTTCTGAACCAGGTCGCCATGCCTATGACAGGCAACATGTCAGATTTATTATGATTATGCTGCAGAAACACTTGGGATTTCTGAATGTCTTTTGGCCTCTCAGTTAATGCTCCTCTTCTTTTATCATCTTCATGACCCTTTGCTGGACTCTCTCCAGTATGTCCAAGTCTCTCTTGGACTGGGGAGCCCAGAAGTGGACACAGCACTCCACGTGTGGCCTCACCAGTGTTCCCTTGATCTGCTGGGAACATTATTCCTAATGCAGCCAAGGATACTATTAGACATCTTCAGTGTCCAAAGGGCACATTGCTGGCTCATGTTCATGTCTACCAGGGTCCCCAGGCCCTTTTCTGACAAGCTGCTTTCCAGCTACTTGGCCCTCAGTATTTGATGGTGCACCCTCTGGGCCTGGTCATTCAGACAGTTTTCAGTCCACCTCACTGTCTCCTCATACAGTTCATACTAATATCAGCTTCTCTATGAGGATCTTGCAGGAGACAGTATAAAAAGCCTCACTAAGTCAGGGTAGACAATATCCATCCACTGCTTTCCTGTTTTCTACTGCATCTGTCTCTCCACATTGTGGCTCAAACCTAAAGACAATTTTGCCCAATATCTGTCTTTCTCAGGCAAAAATATTTTATGATAGGAGAGAATTGTGAATTTATAGTAAATTCTGCACTTACTGTGGCATAGTTGCCAAAAGTAAGCATATGCCAGTGTCTAATACTGTTAAAATTGTTCTGAAGAGTTTGTTTTTAAGTAACTTCTGTTAAGCCAGCTGTTAGATGTATTGGGAGCAAGGAGCCAAGTCCTGTCAGCTCAGAAGAGCATAAGGCATATAAAAACCCTAGCTTTTTCAACAGCATGTTTGTCTATTCAATTAGATCATCAACCTGTTTGCTTCTATGTGATCCCATTTTAATGCTCCTTTTCTTGTGCTTGAATTCATAAGTTAGATTTGGTAGCTAAGGAGAGATGCTAAAATTTCTAATTCCAGTTCTGGCACACGCTCTATGGTACATGTAAACCTCTCGCTTATTTTAACTTGGTTTATCAAACCAAAGGGTTTTTAATAGAATTAAATTGTTTAGAATCCATAAACTTGAGGCTCTGACTCGATGAGTTCTGATAACTCGTACCAAAGTGACTAGAGATTTTAAACAAGTGCCAGGTAGCTGATGAAAGATAGTGACCAAGGAGACTTCTCTGCATATTGTTTCAGGTGAGCTCACTGATTTAGGAGGAAAGCAGAACAAAAGGCTGAGGCCTGAATCAGAACATATTGTTCCAAGCACCATTACTGCCATTATCTTTGCACTCATAAGCACTTAGGCTACATGGCTTTCAATGATTTTAACCCAGTTGGGGATCAGAACTCCTAAGATTTGGAAGCTTTTGCTGGATCAACAGAAGAGGATACCCACTCCTGGTTACTTGCCCTTTCTTTTTTTGCTTTCATGGCTGGGACTACCAGAACTCTTGATTAAGAGATAAAATTTGTTTCAAAAGTAATCATTCTCCTTGCAAAGGAGGCCTGTGCCTTTGCTTCTCCCCCCACTCCCTTCTTTTAGACAACCACATAGGTCAGATCAAAACACACGCAATGTTTTTCCTTACTTCTCCAAAATAATTTCTGCCTTAAACTTCTGTCAATGATGATAGTATCCCAGGCACTTAAAAAAGAGCTATCTTGAATACTTGGAAAATGGGATTTATTGAGAATTGCATGAATATTTTAGGGTTATATTCAGGTTGTTTGGAGAAAATACCGTGTTTTGGTCTGGTACCTATGAATATGGTGACCAAATCACTGGGGGGAGGTACAGATGATATATGAACTGGGAGCAATAGTACATTACATACCAAGACTCTGTCTTCTGTTACAGTCTTGAACAACATCAGGGAGAATAAACCTTTGGTTTGGTTAATGCAGAATACCCTTTACTTAAAAAGGTAGTCCGTGGAGAAGGCATAGTAGTACCATCAAAGCTGCATCTTCTTGAAGTGATAGGTGAGTGAATCCCATGAAGGCACTAAAGGACTTCTGCCATAGTTTAACCAGGATATTTTTCCTACTAATCAGAAGATGAATGATTTAGTGGCACACAAGTGAAAACTATCCAAAATCTAGACTCACACTGTCTCCCTCTTGAGATTTATGCTTTATGTTGCACTTAAGGTCTGAAATGTCTGTATGCATAGAGGGGAGATGAGTTCATACTCTGGAAGCCCTTTTAAGTGTCAGCACAGTCTGTTCTGTGAGATTAAATGGTTGCATGCCTTGACATTGTCTCAGGCTTATTCTATGTTATAGCTAAAGAGTAAAACTCAAATGTGCTATACATTTTCGTATTTGAAACAGGAATTCAGTTGTTGAAGCTGCCATGAAAGCCTGAGGTGGGCATCTATCCAGGGAATAGCTGGGTTTTGGCACTAAAGGAGAAGTTTGAGCATTTGACAGTGGAGGTGATTGATAGATCTTTGGCAGTGCAAGAACTGAATTTTACATTCTAAGGAAGAAATTATTTCCTGTCTCCAATAATCCTGATAATAGCTGTTTTTTACTGTGGGGTCAGATGAGCATCTGTGACAATGGAAAAGGAGACAACCACTTTCAGAGGCAGCTAACCACTGAACTGGCTTAGAAATATCAGAAAACTCATCCAAGCCTCCACTACTACCTGACCATGACAAAGCACTTGAACCATGTTTAGAGAAGTTAACAGTTGAAAAAACCCATGTCTAAAATTATTAGCATTAGGTACTCACATGCTAAATGAATGGGGTGGTTTATGTGTGGTGGTGTGTGGGCTTTTTATTTATTTATTTTTATAATTTTATCTCCTTTAGTGCATAGCTGTTTCAAGTTGGGAAGCAGTCTTCTGCAACCATAAAGAATAAATACACATTTTAATAAAAATCTAGATAGTGGGATTGCAATTCTGTATCAGAGTAACCAAGGATAATTGTTGTATTGAGCCTCAATAGTGTTGGTATTGTTATAATTGATGTTCTTGGAGAAGGAATTGCAGCTTTTGGTGCAAAAGTCAGAAAACTGTAATCAGGATTTACTTAGTAGCTATTCTGATAGTATAAACTGAGAAGAAAATGAGGAGTTTGCTAATCCTTTCACAAGCAGTGCATGAACATTGAGTGCATCCTGGCTGGTTCCTCTCTTGCTTAGGTACTTTAAAAATAGATTGCATTTCCCAAGTGTTTGCAGGTAGGCCTTTTGTGCAGCAGGAGGGTTTGATATAAAAGAAACCTTTTACTGCCAGAAGCTGAAACAATGTGGGAGGGAAAAGTGCAGGGTATCTTCCGTCCAACAACCAGAGGGATTAATGGTGTAACTTCTCAATCTCTTAGACATGCCTTAGCATGAGGGGAAGGGTATCTTTTACCTCTCCCAGTTATTGCCTCCTAATAAGAAATCACTGTTTTAAGACAATTCAAATGTCCTGCACTGTGGGCACTATCTGCCTTGGTCTGTCAGCCAGAACTTCCTCTTTTTTTTCTGCTCTCAAGAGCAAAACCAAATCTTGGTGTTCGTGGTTTGTTTTTTATTTTTAGTTTTTCTGTTGTCACTTGTTCATAGTGGTTTAAATTAAAGCCTGGAATATCTGCAAGAGGACATGTTTTGAAAAGTGTGGTCTCTTGTGTTTTGTGTTCTTAACTGGGTACAGAATATACTTCCATGTCAATCTTCCTGAAATCTCTGGATGTTCCTGCCAATGGTCAGTGGTGGTAGTGGGAAAATGCACATCTGCATGTGTATGAGCACATCTGCTTAGCCCTGGAGAAGTTAAAATTATTTGGGGTGCATGTGAGTGAATTAGCAGACTTATTGTGAGTGTGAAGGCTGGTAAGAACCTTTTAAACTTGTTGAATCTTGTGTAACTGTCTGTGGCTTGAAACCTATGACTCTTCTACAACAGGTAAGCTATTGCTCTTAGGTAAGAGTGGGGAACTCTTATTTCCTTTGGTCTCAAGAAATTATTTGAGAGCAAGACGGGTAGTACCTGAACTGAAGGAATATATGGGAATTCTGTTGCAATTACAGCTGGAGCAGCTCTCAGTTAAGGCCCTCCACTGGAGATACCCACTCTGCTGTACTTGATGTGTGAGCTCTCATGGTGAAGCTCGTTGTCTTAGCAAAGGTAATTTGAACTAATCTTTCTAACTTTGCACTGGAACAGAGTGAGAGTGTTCATACAACCAGTTTTGGGGGTGGTAACTTGAAGAAGGACTAGTAACTTTGCACTATAAAGAGATATGCAACAGTGTTTCCATCTAGCCAGAATTTATCAACCAAAATGGTAAAACTAGCAAATAAAATGTGTTTTGATATGTGTTTTTTATTTAATTGCTTGTTTTTATTGGGCTCAGATGCACAGTGGACTACAGTTGTTTGGGAACTAGCTATAAAGCTTACTTTTCTTAATCCCTCTGCTTTCCTTCTGCCTTATATTGTGAAGTTTTCTGTTGTGGAAAGAGTCCTTCCATTAGGCAGAGAAATGCACCTACTAGTTTAATTTCTTCCCTTGGATAGAAATCTCTACATAGGAAACAGCATTTTGTAGTCAAGGATTGTATGTGCAGCTCTCTAGGGGACAGCATTGACTGTTGCCAGTGGTTTTCGAAAGAAATTCTAACTAAAAAAAACAAACCCTGAATGTAACCAACTTGTATTTAAAAGTTGCATTGCTTTCTTTGGTTGTGTAGACGACACATTCTGAATGGATGTAACACTCCTATGTAGTTAATATTATGACTATGTTCTGCATAATGCTTTTGGTTTGCTATGATCTAGAGTAGGGCAGACTCCTGGACCATTTTCTTCTTTATCACCCCCAGCTTCCTCACTACAACAGGTCCTGGATGAAGAGAGGGAGGAAGGAGGAGAGGCATGGAACATGAGTGAACCAGCATCCCTGCTTTCCTGCCTCTCCCATCCCCTCTTTTCTGTGGTTGTAGCAATGTTGCTGTAGTCTCTTTGCAGATGACCTTTGGTCAGCAACCCTGCCCAGTGAGCTGCTGGCCTGGGGAGGGGAGATGTGGGAAAAGCAAAGGTTTTTACTTCCTTCTGCCTCTCCCTCATCCTCAGGTCTGCAGAGCCTGGGAGAGAAGCAAAGCTGAGTGACTCGGTTTTAGGGAGAGGGGGATGGGGCATGGCTGCTGCTGTCTCTCCACACCTCACTTGCGATGTGGACTTGCCTCGCTGGTTGTAAACTGCTTATCTATGGAATTAATCAAATGCAGATCAGCATTGCATTCCTTGGGTTGAACTGATTCTTCTCGCTCCTGTGTTTTGCAGATAGGGATCATGGATTTCATGTGTGTGTTTTCAGGGAAAGGCAAACTGACATCTTGGCTGAATCCCAAGGAATGGGGTGGGTGGCAGAGTTTATATATGTGCGGGGGGTTGATTTGGCTCTAGCTGCTGTGTAAAGTTCACTATGGCAGCTGAAAGATGCAGAGAGAAGCACTTTCAGAATTAGAGGCAGTGAGGTAATGAGAAAGTGACATAGGAAAGGAAGTGGGGGGGAGGAGGGTGGAGGGGAGGTCTCAAAACACGCCTTGACATCATCTGATAGGTTTTCCAGCCTGTGCAGCAGCTATTTTTGTGCTTTCAACTCACAGTATTTACAGCTCAATGACAGCCAACTTGCCAAAAGTGAGGGTGGTGGTATATCCCAGAGTGGGTTGGGGGAACTGAAAAGGCACTCAAAAGCTACGGCAAAGGTCCAGGTTCCCAGGCATGCCCACTGCTGTTGCCTTTTCTGTCTGCAAGGTGGTTTACCTTTGTCTTCCTGTCATGTCTAGGAGTTCTCTGAATGCTGACTGGTAGCACTAGCTGTCTCCAGCTGGCTGAAAACAGTATGTAAACTTCAGTTTCTTCCTGCAGACTGGAGAAGCAAGAATGTACAGTGCTCCCAGCTTGGTGTTTCTACATATTCCTGAAGGTCATTGTTGGTGGGAGGCAGGATCCTGGGAATATCTAAAGCAAACTCACATTACATAAATGTGATCCTTAGCTGAGAAAAAGTAAGCAACTGAAATGTCAGTATGAAGTCTCTATTTATTTTGAAGTATAAAATGAATAGAGTAATAAAACATCAAAGCTTTACAGTGGTGTAGGTACAGCATTCTATTATTTTTTCCATATTTTATCTGCTTGCTAGAAATATCAGAGACAGATCTTCAAGTACAATGGGCTTATACTTCTTTCTAAGGGTTCATCTGGTTTAGACCTTGACTGAGATCTTTCTCATGTTGCCTGAATGAGGATATGTTGTAGCTGTTTGACAGTTTTTATCAGTACAATGTTTGTATTTTATCACTAAATTGTGTGCATGCAGATCCTTGCAGGCATTGTGTCATCTGGGAACATTATTACTGGGGGAAGAAAGACAGCGAACCTGCATTAAGCTGCAGGGAGGAGTGGAGGTGAAAGGCAGAAAAAAATACACGTTTTAAGTTTGTGTGGAGGGGTTGTAAGCACATTTTCTATCTGCTTATTAATTTGAATTTAAAGAATACATTCATTTTTGGGGATAAAACAAATGTTGCAATTTTGTGTTATAGCTGATCTCATCTAAAGTCTAGCTTATATCAAGACTGGTGTAGCCCCTCTCCCTTCCCAGCTGTGTTCACCAGCTGTGGTGCTCACCCTACCTGTTGGTAATGATCTTTAGTAGGTTGAATTGGCTCATTAAGATACCAGATGAATGTCAGAACTGATACTAAGGAGGCTAAGGGAGTGCATTGCTGAGAGAAGGGCAGGAGAGGGTGAGCTGGGAGTCATCCTTTTAGTGGTAGTAAGCTTTAAGCTGTAACACCTCACAGCTCTGATGCTAACTTTGCACAGGCAAATTTTCATGTGCTCCTGGAATTTAAAGGTCAAATATCTACATCAGGGATAGAACTTACCCTGGATGTGGTTCACTCTTCCATATTTCGCTTCTAGTGCAGAATGGGAATTAGAAAAAGCTGCTGCTTATATGCTGCCTTGGCTTTTGAGAATAGAAAAATAATAAAGAGAAAGTTAATTTTAATTTAAATTTGTTCAAAATAGTAAATAATGATAACTGACATTCAAATACAAGTATTGCATTCTGTGCCCACCAGGTCTCAGAACTAGCAGCAGTATCTGTGCAAGCTGTATGTGCACCTGATGTGTCTCTTTATTTTTGTGTGAGGGTATAGGGAGTAATGCAGCATCTTGAGGAAGAATACATTCCTACAGTCTGGATCTCATTTCACTCTTGAAAGTCAAAGGAGCCATTTATCAATGGCTTATGGACAGATTATGAAAATTGGGTCCGATGTTTTCCAAAACAGAAGTTTGTGGCAAATACCTAGGTCCTGTTGGTGCAGGCAATCTTTTTGCCAACACCACTGCTACCAGTTCCAGGGTAAAGGTTGTGCAAGACACTGAATGTTGGACATGTATTAGTGTGGGTTGAACCTACTTTTCTAGAATGCTTAAGCAACTGAAACTGTCATTGAAAATCCTACCTCTGCCTGAAACAGACCCTCCTCTCTATCCGCTGCTGATTTCCAAAGTAATTGACAAAGTTACTCATCAGGCCTTACTTGTTCTTATAGTGCATTGATATTTCTGTCCATGTGATCATTGATCAGACTTTCAGATCTCTTATCAGTACACTAGGATCCAATAAAACAAACTAACCTTTTGTTTAACTTTTTGATGTTTATCAATATCTGGCAGTAGTGTCAGTGTTCCATACAAGATAGATTGCTCTTGGTCTTTATTCATCTATCAGAATCCAGATTTTGCAAGGAGATGCTCCACAAATGCTTGCTCATGTGTTGAAAGTATCCTTCAACATGGGCCCCTCAGAGTTTGCCTTCCTGTAGCATAGAGGACATTATCCAGGTCATTTTTAGAGTGTTCTGGACCATCTTTTGCTGTTGTGGATAATACCTCATTCTTTTGGAGCACTAGATAAATGCTGTAGGACAAATTTGATGCAGCAGGACAAGAAAATATTTATCTACCTACCATTGAGCCATTCAGGGGTTTTTCTTTCCAAGCTGTTTTCTACATATGAAGAAAGAAAGGTATGTCTGCAGCTCTGTAATAATACATTGAGAGGATCAGATCTTCATCAAGTTGGAGTTCTCAGTTATAGCAGCAGAGGCTTGTTTATATCATCAGATTGCCAAAACCGGCAATACATTTCATGTATTATTAGCTCCCCAGTGCCTCTCTTCATTCAGTTCTTAAAGCCTTCTTCATCAGAATTCAGGCAACATCTTGGGGCTGTTTTAGCAATACCTGGGCACTGCTCTGTCTGTAGAGTAACCCTCTCACATTTCCCAGACCTTCTACACTGTAGCGAGCTGCTAGCTCAGTGGCCCTGGATGGCAAAATACTAGCAGACTTTGACCTCTGTGGCTCAGTCTTGTTGTTTCCACCATCTGGGTTGTGTATTGCTTGCCAGAAAACGCAGGACTCAGTCTGGCAGAGGATAGCTGTTCATTAGTTATTACAGTAATTATCAGACCTATCTGCAGAGAGTATCAGGCCTGATTCTGGGTGCAGTTCTGTGCTGCTGTTGAAAGGGGAGATCTGGATGGAGTGTTTCTCCTCCTTCGTCCTGGCTTTAGCACTCTTGTGGTCTGCCAGGTCAGCTTCCTGAGGCAGCTCTCTGCAGTGTCACGACTGCTAATGTTCACACAAAAGCAGGCTCGTCTATTTATACAGTAATTTGACCTTATTGGTCAAAGTTCATTGTGAAACTGAACCTTTACTTGACTTTTACAAATCCTAAATTTAAGATGAGCATTTGTGTGGAGTACAAGTTTGTAATTTAGGAATAACACTATTATGGGGCTTTATATTTTCACCAAAGTTGTTGGTTTTTTTTTACCTACAGGAACTTTAGAGTCTGGATTCTTTTCTGAATGAAGGTTGCAAATTTCAGAGTAAGAGTACTGTTGAAGGTGCTGAGAAAAGTAATTGATGCTATCTACCATCATTATTTAGTAAAAATATAAAATTCTGTATGTTTTTAGTTTGTAACTTGAAAATGTTATTTTGATGTTAGATTGTTTTGTTCCCCTAGTGCAGATTATGGCAAAGTTAGTCATGTTTTTTAAATCTGATTGAACGCTGCTTTTCTCAGATATGAGTTTCATTATTACAAACTTTTTTTTCCCTTGCTGTTATTCCAGCCTTGTTCTATCAAATGACTTGGATGCCTCTCAAACTATTTGGAGATGAGTAATTTTTGTCTTGATTGGGGTGTGTATGTGCAGAATATGAAATAGAGACTGTTTCAGTTGGCTTGTGAGTATTCACTTTTATTTTTGTAGTGTCCATATGGCTATCTTTGCTTCAGGCTTGTAGGATGACACCAATTACTACTAATGTGGGTTGGTGTTGTGTTTTGTTTTTGTGTTTTTGTGTTTGTTTTTAAGATACCAGTATACTTTTTTCAGGTATGTGTATTTATTAGACAACTCATTATTTTCTTATCCTCTCTCCCTCCCTCCCCCTGCATCAGATTTCACTGCACCTTTTATGATGCATGTTTTCTGAGTCTAAAAAAGCAGCAAAGCTACCAGCTGTACTGGTGAGAGTACTTCCTGGCTGTTGCTCGGATGGAGCATGCTTTTTCCTGTCCACTTCCAATTACAGTACCATACTGGGCAGTATGTATAACCAAAGTTTGTCAACTATGTGGCATCTGTTCATGATGTGTGTTATATAACCTCCAGGTGAGATGATTGCCTCCAAACAAGCACAGATTCTGACATTTTAGTGTTTGTGGTAGGGGGTTATTGACTGCAGATTATCTTTGGCTGCAGATTATCTTTGGGTAGGTGTTTCTACTAGATTGGGAGAAAGATTTAAGGGAAGAAAAGGCAAGAATGTGTGCTTGTACAGAAGTAGGCTGCTGTTACCTATATGTGGTCATAGAACAAGTGCAAATAAGAACTCTGTTTCCCAGATTATTAGTTTAGCTTTCTCTGCAACTAAAATTCCATTTCTAATAGTTTAAACAGGATAGGGAAAAAAGGCAGCGTGGCTTCTGCACTTGGAGTGGTGGTGTTCAGCTGTGTGCATGGCGTGCTTACAGTTGGGAGGTGCAGGGGGAGAGAGGATAGTGCTCAATCACATGATACTGCTTGTCTGGCAGGTGTCTGTAGTGTGAGTAGAGAAACCAACTGTTCACTATTTTGGGTGAATGAGGTTGGCTGTTACTGCAAGTGGCCCCACAAAGAAGTCCACGCATCTGTTGATAAGCACCACTCTGCATACTGGGATCCTGAATGCTTATAGCCGGTTGCTGAAACAGTGAAGTTTCTCTCTGAGCTTTGAGATAGCAGGAAGAAAAGTTTTGCCAAGAGCCTTGCTGGTTTTAAACTTTAGATGTTGGCTGTCAGGATTTGTCTGTGCCTTGAGTACCTCTCTGTTCCTATGCAGGCACAACCTTGGAATCCAGCAGTGAACTGATTTTTTTTTCCACTCTACCACTTGGTGCAGTGACCGAAACCTGGTAGACAGAGATTGTGGTTGATTCTCTTGTGAGGATTAAGCACCCCTTCCACTAGCCTGGGACGCCTCCTTTGTTACAGAATCTGCCTTCAGGTCCAGGGATTTTCTCTAATATGTTGGATAAAGCCAAGACACTCCAGCCTGCCTATGTTGGGATTGTGCCGCTTGCAGAGACTGTGTCAAAGCAAGGGAAGAGCTGTTCAAGCACATATCAGGATTCATACCACAGCTTACGAGAAGGTTAGCAGGCTCTGATTTCTTTATTGTAGGCACTGTATAATTGCTCTGTGGGTTGTTTTTTTAATTTATTTATTTATTTATTTATTTTTCCTCCTCTTGCATATTGAATCTGCCTGCTTTTACTTTTCTGGGCAGTAGTCCAGATTTTGGGTTTCCCACTGACTCCTGTAACCTATTGTCCCTGAGGATGCTCATAAGCATTATCACAGGACAAGGATGGAGTTCTGTATGCAGTGACTTGCAGTGCCCTGGATCTTGGGACAAATTCACTTTCATTTGGAAGTTTTGATTTCAGACTTTAAATTTCTTCCTCACCTCTTTGTTTATAGGTCTCTTGTGAGTAATGTTTTAAGGCTGCTTTATTTAAGATGTAAATGCTTGTTCTAGGTTGGCAACTCTGCTTTGAAGGAGGCAGAGTATCACATTTTAAGTTTCAGTACATTGTTTTTTTGAGAGTTTGAAAGGAGTGGGGTGTGTATATCTAAATGGGATTCTGTTTTAGGTAATAGTATTCTTCTGAAAATACTGGGTTTTTTTTTAGTTATTTTTATGGGAGTTTGAAAGATTATTTGGACAGATAGAGGTCAGATTTCAGGGAGTGATATCTATGAGGAAAAAAGAAGATCTAGAGGGATTGAAAAAGATAGAGAAGATGGAAACAGACAGGGATCCATTCATAGTATGCAGCATAATAACTAGAAACAAACAGGAATCAGGAAATGCTTACAGAGAAGAATGGCAGAACGTAACAAAATCCCAGTGGCAAACATAACAAGAATTATGTTTTATTGGAAATACTGGATCCATTCAATAATCTGTTTTCAATAATCAGAATTATACAAGAATTCAGTGACCGTCATTCACTTCAACTTGAGACAGCAGCAAACATTTTTATATTGATTAAAGTACTACAGAATTGCATTTCCCTTACCCTACATGTTATCCTACTGTAGGGCTTGTTATTAGATGTTTAAAATGTTACTGATTTTGTTGCTTGTTTTCATTGGAATACTCTACTGAACAAATTTGGAAAAGGAGAAGAAAACTGAAATCATAATCCTCAAATTCAAGTTTAGAAGTTATAAATCATTAGTATAGGCAGTATTCCCAGATTACTTTGTCTGCTCTGGAGGCAAAGAACTGCAGAATATCAATTTTTGGAGGAAAAAGAAAAAAAAAAAAGCTGTTAACTTGCAGCTAACCTGTTCTTGCAAGTCATTGATTTTCACAGAAGGTGAGCATGTTTCATTTGGATGTGCCAGGATACATCTTTCATCCAGTCACTAAATATCACAAGCTCTACGGTAGGATAACCTGTAGGTTGAGGGAAATGCAATTCTGTAGTACTTTAATCAACATAAAAATGTTTGCTGCTGTCTCAAGTTGAAGTGAATGAAGGTCACTGAATTCTTGTATAATTCTAATTATTGAAAAAGCCGTGTTAACTCTGCAAAGTGTAGCAATATCATCAGCCTACCCCACATCTAATTCCTGATACTCTAAT
Source organism: Chloroceryle amazona (assembly GCA_027560015.1). Taxonomy (NCBI): domain Eukaryota; kingdom Metazoa; phylum Chordata; class Aves; order Coraciiformes; family Cerylidae; genus Chloroceryle; species Chloroceryle amazona. The sequence continues at coordinate 40,862 of JANHFX010021747.1, read as the reverse complement.
ATCGTATATGATGAGGAAAGCTATTTTCTACCAGCTGCCAAACAGGAAGAGAGAAAAGAGACATAGGTTCTTCCAGCTTCTTTCATGTCAGAAGAGAAAAGAATAAACTTTTAACTTTGCTGCTGCTCCATTCAAGTCTCCTGCAGTCTCAGGATGCCTGGTATATTTATGCTGTAGCATGCACTGTATTTTGCAAAGCTGAATCTTACAAGCAGTGGAGAAGCTGATGCACTCATGTGTAAACCCTTATGGATGCTCTGGAAACTCAGAATTAGCATTGAGCTGAAACTGTAACAACTGTTGTACCTTAGTTTTCATCCCCCTAAAAATGGAACAGCTTAGTTTTGTTATTGCCTAGGACAGAAAATTCATGCACTTCTCTTCTTCACTCTTTACCACACAGAGGTGAATGAGTGCTAGTCTGCCTTCTCCTCTTTGTAAAGACAGGCAAATAAGGGGTGTCCGTATTATGCTGACAATGCTCATACCCATTGTCTTAATGAATCTCATGAGAAGTGGCTACCTGGAATAGATTTCAAGTTGTTTCCTTGCCTCTGGAAAACAGATGGTTTTCTATATCTGATTTATTTATTTTTTTGAATTGGAACTTGACATTGAAGTTTGGGAACTGCTGATCCTTTCCACACAGAAATGGATTTGATGTGGGGAAGTCAAAGAACACATGCTTGTATTTTTCAAAGTATGTGTCAGGGCAGTTATTTGTAAAATTCCTAGAATTCAGGACTCCATAAACATGTTTTCTGTTCAAGAATGCCTTGGAATGATTTAGTTTTCAAACACCAGCACCCAGTTTGCAGTTCCTAGACCAGTAAACTCAGCAGCATGGTAGCCCCTCATGAAATCATCACAAGCCTTGAATGTATGAATCATAAGCCTTAGAAAATTTCAGAAAACTACTCAAAAACTGATTGCATCCAAGTGAGTCTAGTTTAGAATTAAGTACACCCAAAAGTAAAATCCAACTTTTCCACCTCTGTGTGTTGTCTTTCATTTGTTGCTCTTAAATACTTTTTTTCACAAGTCCTCCTTTCAAAAATGTTCAGTGTGACCTGGGGGCTGACCTCACCTGTCTTTTTCCAAGATTCGTGTCTCAGGGCCCAGACACACGAATGAGTGCCTGCATGCCATCTGATCTGCGGTAACTGCATGCACATTCTTGGTCCACAGCAAATGTGAGGTAATTTGAGTTAGCTTAGCCTTTGATTAAACTATTAATAACTGTTCAGTACTTTGAAGAGATCAGGAGCCATGCAAGTGCTTGTTAACATATTGCTTTCTTCACAAGTGGTCTAGACCGAATTGTCGAAACACCTCCGGGCACCTGAAGGTAAAGCTCGTTGGTGGCCCATCCAGTAGAGGGCAGAGCAACCTGCACGTGTAGACTTGCAAGCATTCAACACCAAGGAGATCCCCGGCGAGGTGGCAGCCCCTGCATCTGAGGCATCTCGCAGGAATTCAGGGTGACCTTTTTCTGTAAAGGTTGATCTGTGTCTTCCTAGTTCAGAGTGGACCCAAAGATGCTGTGGGAGATGTCCAAGTGATGCCTAATGCAAAGGCATGGGTAAGGAACATCAGAAACCAGTCACTAAATACAACAGGTGCATCTCTGAATTATGGCCAGATGTGTCCTATGGTTGAGAATTATTTGTGCAAATAGTGCTCTAACACAGAAAAACATAGAAAATGGGTTGAATGTATGGGGAGCTAGTCTGCTAGCATTTCTTGTGGCAAAGCCAGAGGCACACCAGACAGACTCCCTGTAGCCTTGTGCTGCAATCACTCTTTGCAAATATGTAGCACAGTGACTGTGACCTATGCTTAAAGGTGCAGTGAAGCTAAGATGATGTTATCAACATGGGGTGTCTTGAAGTTGGCAGCAAGATGGCAATTTAAATTTATTTTTGCTGAATTCCCAGTGCGCCTCATTTGACTAAGAAGACTAGAGGTATTTCAGGATATTTCTTAACTGTGTGATGTGACTGGGAAGCTTAGGGAAAGGGTTAACACTTGATGACCAGGGTTTTTATAAGTCAGTCATTATCAGTGGAGGGAGAGTTGTAGCATTATTCCTGGAGTTGAAGTCACATATTTCTTCTGTCCTGGTGCCCTAGTGTGTTTTTTGGTTTTTTTGGATATGACATGTTTTCCCCTCTTGGAGTTTACTGAACTATTCCTGTCAATGTAATGATCCCCAGCTGTTGCTTTAGCCTTGGCTATTTTCATTCTGAGAATGGGAGGAGGAGGAGTGGGACAAAGACTGGCTTGTTTACCATACTGTGATCTACTTCACTTGTCAAAAACTGGCTACTCTAATACTTTCTTTAACCCAAAGTAATACAAATAGGACACATACCTTCAAGAGCAAAGAGATAGGAGGACTCAACACATGCAGAAAACAAAAAGAATAGGAAGTGGGCATGTTGCAATGAGTGCAGCTGTCAGTAGCGTTTATGCAGGCAATGCTTTGAACCAGTAATGATGCCAAGTCAAATTTGCAGTAAGTACTTTCCTGCCCTATCAACTGAATTTAATTCACAGTTGAACTGAGCTTTGTATTTAACTGCAGTGGTGCTGGGGTATTGATAATCACAGAAACAGGGAAACATGTTAATAAAGCTTGAAAAAACTTGTCTGACTTTGGAATTATTCATTATTTCATAATAATCTCTTGTTTATTTTTTTAAAGAAAATATCTTTATAATTTTTAACAAGTGACTGATACATAGACTTCCCAGGAGGTTTTGAAAAGCAGATGTTTTCTTGAAAACAGAACTATGATACTTAAACTCAGATTGTGGGTTTTGCATCCATAAACAACTTTTGCTGTTAACATGCTTGTTCAGAGTCCTTGCCAGACAGATGTCACTGTTACTTTCCTGCCCAAAGACGATAAGGGTCACTGACAGTTGTGGTTTCTGCTCATGTTTTTGGATCAACATCAGACTGCCTCTGTAAATCTTATCTTGGTACTTTTGTCATCTATGAGATCTGTCACTAGTCACCTCAGATTTTTCAGCATTCTGTCACACCTGCAAGTCATTGATCAACAACTTAATGAATATATATACAAAAAATAAGTGCCTGCTTAGATGTTTCCTTTCATGTCCCAACTCCCACCTACCCAGTCTTTTCTGAGCATTAAATTGCTGATCTTGTCACCTACAGCATCAGTAAATTTTGATCCAAACTGTTAAAGCAGCACATTTATCGTCAAGAACCTCTGTGGCCTATAGTAGAAAATAGGATATCACCCCTGACATAGCTTTGGTTTATCAAACAAAAACATGCAGTGAGCCTAAGGGGCAAATTGTGTTCCTTTTTCTCGCAGGAGGCCTGTAAGTGGATGAATATATGCTGAATAGCATAACGTGGAGCAGTGCTTACCATTTTCTTTCTCTTAGTTGGGCTAGCGGAAGTAGGTAAAATGTTTTTCCCTAGCATTATGTAAAATTTACTAACCTCATACCTATCCAAACTAAGAGCAGATTTGCAGTAGCTGCACTATGTTGCAATATGGTGATTACTAATAAGAAATACAAAATGGGTTTTTTTTGCTCATGAGTGTATCCAGTATTTTTACTGGTATTCATTGAGATGGGTAGAACAACTGTGCAGGTGATCTACTGTCAAAGTTTATACTGTATATAAATAGTAGACACTCTTCCAAGAAAACAAAGAACTGTACTTTCCAGTCTGCAGTTCTGCCATCTAAAGTTAGACTTAACCTGATGAAGCCAACAAGAAATGTGAAATAAGGTCAATAATAAACAAGATATATTGCTTTGGGACGTAGATTCTTTCCAAAATTGACAGTGCAAATTGGTGAAATCCAGGCTTTCTGGACAATCTCATTTTAATACAGCCTTTCAGAAGTAAGCAGCTGTAAAGAAAATATTTTGTAAAAAAAATAGCTGTTTGAAAGTTTTCAATAGAAGTGCCTATAATGGATTTTTCTCCATGGTAGGAACAGGGATGATCTGTTGCAGCCATGCTCATAAAAATCTCATTCTGTGATCTTCATCCCCAAAGGCAGCTCTTGGGCCTGTCACCATTCTGAGGTTAATTACTGGAACGGCTCAGCTGCACCCTACCAGCCGACACATTTAACATCTTTTTGGTAGCCTTCCTCACTGAAACACTTGTCAGGGCACAAACATTGCACTGCCCAGATGGATTCTTGGGTGGCTGGATCCGAGTGATGCTTTCTGGGGGACAGAAGGAAGAGATTCACTTTCAAATTTCTTTGAGTGGAGTGTCCCCAGCTTCATGCTGCTCTCGTATTAAATGCAAGGAGACTACAGCTGTGGATTTTGTAGGAACTGAATGTGGCAGTAGCTATGTTCTTTGGTTATCCGTCTCTGCACACTGCTATGAAATTTGCATGATTTGGTCAGCATTACAAGGAGCATGTAACCTGTCCCTGCAAACATTTGTGGGTTCTCTTTCTTATTTTGGTGAATCCTATTTCTGATGCTCTTTTGATTCTCTTCACTTTCATTTTCCTAAGCTTTCATGCCTCTTTCTGTATTATACCTATGTGTGAAAGCCCTTCTAAACCTACTTGCAGCTCAGACCCCCTTCCATGCTCTGATGTAAAATTCTCCCTTTTCAGAAGTAGAAAGCAACATTTTAAAAGTAGATGCTAAAACTAGTAGTACCTTTGTGCCTCACTGAGAGACTGCTTTACTGCTGCTAATAATAGGTGTCACATTGACTGCAGGCAGTTTAGAATGAGGATTGTATCTTCAGGACTGACATGTGACCATGAATCTAACAACAGTGGTTGCAGACACTGTCACTGTGTAGCTAACTCCCCCGCCTCTTTGCTGGAGGGAGCCACGGAGAAGAAATGTGTCTGCCCTTCACTTGCTTTTGTTCAGTATATTGATAGAAGCCCACCTCCATTAGCAGTTGGAGAGAATCTTCCCCTGCATGTATGAGTGTCAGAGTACCTGCTGCTGCCAGCAGTCTCCTCTGTGCCCTTCAGTAGAGGACTGAGCCAGCAGTAACACTTTAAACATCTGCAGAATTTGTCCACCACTCTGAAGTCAGTGATCATGCAGGCCATTCTTGACTGTTTTTTTTTTTTTTTAGTTTGCTGATTGACCTGCTACATAGAATTATATTATTTATAGCTATGATAGCACTTAAAAACCACATTAAGCTTCATGGAGAAACCCAAGAAAGTCAGGCCTGAAGACCCATAGTTCAGAGTTTTGAAAGAAAGTAAATATCCAAAGAGAAAGGAAGTAAAAAGTAGTAGGTAGATGTTGTACAATCATAGTTTAAAGAGTTTGAGGGAATTTGATGTGCTTTTTATGTACAATGTAAATTCTGGGGATCATCTTCAATGTTGGGCTGCTGTGAAGGTACTGTTCTCAAACACAGAGGGGTATGAGTGCTATAGCTGAGTCTTGTAACTTTTTTATAAGTAGAAACAGAATTGTAGCAGAATTTGTACTTAAGCTGTGACTGTTGCAGTACAAAGACCAGGATCTTTATTTGAACCTCAGATGCTGTGGTAGTATTTTATGTTCTTTGCAGTCTTTGAGGAAAACAGCAAAGATGTTTCTCAGTACCATGAATTAAAGAAATATGTTAATTCCTTGTAGCATCCACCTGAAATTCTTACTAACAGAGAATGCTGGGACTTGAACAAGAGCTCGCAGGATGAGTAGTAATCAGATAGAGAATGCTTCAAGTCTTTATTTGTAGTATGTATGTATGTACGTTGGGCAGAACTACTTTTGTTCCACGTATTGTGAAATGGCTGTCAGCACAATCCATCAACTGAATCTGGGAGATGTTCAAGCTGGCTAATTAAAAATAGTAAGAGCCAGCTTTCTGAGTTCCCTATATAACCAGTTAATTCCTTCTTCTAAAGAACAGTTGGTTTTGTATTTAAATTTTCATACTTGTAAGTTGTTTCCCCCCCCCCCACCCCCCTCTGGGGGGACGCAATTTTTTTTTTTTTGGATTTTGGTCTCAAGAACCAATCATCTTTTGT
>JANHFX010021747.1:0-34734 GCA_027560015.1 Chloroceryle amazona | reverse complement strand
CCCACCACTGCCAGCAGCAAATGCTCACCTCTGCCTTAGCCCAACCAGCCCTGCCCCCCCCCACCCCCCACCGAAGCTCTTCAGACCCCACCCCGCCAACGGAATGATGAAGTCCCCAAGCAAATTCCCCCCCACCCCACCCCCATTGTGGAAGATCACATTTGTTTTCATTTGCATTTGGTTTCAAGAAACCAAATATCTTTAGGTGGTTAAGAATCTGAAAATAGTCTTGGAAATACAGAATAATTCCATATTTAAGTGGGAAATCCACAAAACACAGCTCATATGTCAAGGTGTCCCAGCTGATGCCACAGAAGTTCTATGGTATCTTGACCATTAGATGGTTTCTATGAAGGGAACTTCTAACATCTATCTTTAGAAGGTGCCCTGGGGCAGGAGGGAGGCTGAATTATTGGGCCAACACCACAACCTGAGAAATACCTGAGGAAATTTTTTGCCTTATCTGGGAGGTTGTTAGTACACTGGAGCACTGTGCTGGAACTGCAGTATGGGAGGTAAGCTATGAAATAAAAATTATTAGGCTGTGTCTCTTACTGCTGAAAGAGGCATGGAAGGGTTTCCTCATCAATTTTAGTAATGTAAACATGTCCAATCAAAACTGTGTTTTATGGATGAAACTTGGCATTGTCTGAAGACTTCATTTTTCTTCTGCTTATAAGAAACACACACAAAAAAATAGCCCACGAACCCAGAATTTTAAATAAAATTCTATTTTTTTTCAGGAAAAATATTAACAACTCTCAAGTCTCATCTTTAAGGAAAATAAAAAAGATGTAGCTCTTCTAAGCAGAGATACCTCTATCTTTAAAAAAAATAAATTCAAACTTGTTTTTCCCTTGCGTAGCTCACCTTTTGTGCTGTCACATTAGCAGACAGTTGTAAATCTGTTTATCAGTATATATCTACCCATTCCTTCTTTTTCCTTTATTTGTCCCCATCTGCCATATCATATTAAATTATATTTGAGAATATCTTCCTAGGGTCTTCTTTGCAAGGTGGTTAAGGGCAGTGTTAGTTCCTCCTTGTTCATTGTTTCATGGAAACATAAATCAGCACAGACCATGACTCAAATTTACACAGGGAGTTGGGAAATTCTCACACCGCCCCCCTCACCAAAGGCTTCTCTTCCAGCTATAGATAGTAAGAATGGATATATAGATGGCATCAACAAGCACTGATTACAGATAATATTTACTATCTTATGACACTGGTCTGTCAGTTTTAAGTAGACCTTTACATGTAGGCATTTTGTTACAGGTCATCTTGTTGAATCATGCAATGTAGCCAGTTTCCATAGATATGGATACATGCCTAGTAATTCACACACTTAATTTTCACCTAACCAGTATTACTGGGACAAAATAGCTTTATAAGAATCAGTAGTCTGCATAGAAGGCAAACCAACTTTTCCTGTTGACAAGTGTCTACACTTAGTCCATATTCAGGGCTAAATTATAGCGGTCGCTCTAGCACCCATTGATCCAGCCTGTGCCATGAAGGGGGGGAAATCAGGAAAAGGAGAGGAAACTCATAGGTTGAAATGAAAACAGGTTTAATGAAGCAGCCAAACTATTATCAGTGCCAGTATAAAGTAATCAGTTATACACAGCCCAACAAATGCATGATGGTCACAATAAACAGGAAGGCAGTCCTCAGAAGCAGGGTTAGGAGGAGTCCTCCCTCCTAACCGTCTCTCTTTATATTGAGCATGAAACTTACAGGATGGGATACACCTGTAGCCATCTGAGGTCAGCTGCCCTGCTGATTCTAAACTGCTGACAGCCTGCAAACCATGGCTGGCCTGGGATCTTATCCCAGAAGAAAACAGGACAACAAGCTTATTGCACATCTTTCCATGTTGCATATCTTACAAAGTAGTCCAGGTTACATGAATGCCAGGTTAATTTCTTAAAGCCTTGTTTTAGCAGCTTCAGTGAGTGCTGAAAGGGACTATTAGGTGTACTAAGATTTTATGATGAGTGGGCTTCTATGCCTTCAATAGGAAGACTTATGTACTAATACCAACATTTATTGGATTTCAAAAATTTAATATTAAAGAAGACAAAGCTGGCATTGCATTAAAAAGAAGCAATGGTTAAAATATCATTAACTCCTCCTAAATTTTACATTTTTAATGGAAATGGCAGGAGTTAAATCATGAAGGATGTAAAGGCACATGCTGTAACATGAACAGCAACTTCTAGTCTTTAAATAAATATAAAAAGAACCCTGCAAAATTCAGCATAACTTTCATGGTAATAATCAAGTTTGCATCTATTTAGAGTGATAGCCATGAGTGGCACCCCCAAACTAAACACATTCAATTGTATGCACTATTGAGGACTGAGATTGTAAACTTTGAAGATCATGAACTGGTTCTTCCTTTTTTATCTGCACATTTTGCTACTCCAGAAGGCCAATGCTGACTTGAGCTTTTGAGAACCTCTGACAGGAATAATTGTTCTGTCCTGTCTGGACATTAGATTGTATTGTGTTAGGATACTTGGACCATGCTACTGCTTTTGCTTGCTTTGTAATGCTATGTTGTGACAAAACTGAAATTGCTGCAAAGAGTTGCTTTGTCTTCTAAATGCAGTTTTTAATTAACACTACTTTGATTCCTGCATTGTATCAAACTTGATAGGAAGCCTCAAAAATTACCTGCCTGAGTTAGTTCGTTGTTCTGTGCTCACAGTGTGAGCCAGCTACCTTGTGGTAATATGTGAGGATGGAAATAGATCCTTTTGCTTTCGATTCCATTTTCTTTGGGGACCAGTTTCTTCTGTAAGTTGAGAACTTTGATTCTGCTAAATCAACCATATAAAAAAATCTGTATTTGTCTGTCTCTAGTAAGAGAGTTACTTAATGCCTCATAAAATTGACTCATTAAAAGATAAGGCAAGTATTTCATCATCCTTTGAAAACACTTGTTAAAAATTACTCCTATTTTATATTTCTCTGCCAATGAAAGGCTTTTGCTCTGTACCTGTTTTTTATCTTTCTAGTAGCCAAAACTGGTCTTCTGGAATATGGTCATAATGATAGTGTATCTAATATACCATCAGCCATGTATACGCTGCATGTCATGTCCATGATTTTATATCACCCAAGAACATTTTGAGCTGTAGGAGCTTTGAAGAGTGTGATTTTTATCAAGAAACAGGCCATTCTCATCCTGAGACTGAGTCAGGTAATCTTCTCTCTTTCTCTTCATTTTTTATGTTCTTAAGTAACCAGTCACTCCTTTGTTTCTGTACTTTTTAGCTACTTATAAAAACTTCTGGGCATTTGAGAGCCTGAAGGCTTTTAGAATTGCTAGATGCAAAGAAGCAACCCCAGGGTTATGTGACCCACATTACACCATTGAGTTATTACTAGCACATCTACTGTGAAATAGTTTGAAAGTTGTTGCTTTGGAGGTGAAAGATCTGTTCTGCTTTTTAAGAACCTCTTGATAGGGATTTTAGGTCTACACCAGGCAGAATAGCACTCCTGTTCTCAAAAGCTTACTAACAGGATAAGAAAGAAAAGTTGCTCGCGAAAAGTATTTCAAGTCCTCTATACTAGATCTGCTTTTGATGCAGCCGTATGGCTTTCTTGGTTAAGCCTCCTGCTTGGCTTTATACCTACAGTAGTCTCTGCTGGACAAGCACAGCTGGGTAAGGAGTTATCAGTGTTCTCCAAACTGACACCTGCTTATCTAAGAGTATTGCAGCAGAACATGCTGATTTCTGCACAGCTGCTAAGAAATCTGCTTTCATCGTTCGTGTGATCTGTGACAGGGAACTACTCCTGATCCTGCTTTTGTTTCTTGTTCAGGATCTACTTCATAGACCTCCTCTTTGACTGTAGGGAGAGTGATCCCAATCCTACTTCTCACAAAGAGAAGACCACAGCACAAATATAAATGTCTTTTGTCTCTAGTGTGAAAGGGTCTTGTTAACAGTATAAGAGATCAAATTCTCTTTCTCTTCTTCACCCTCTCAAACTCCATTTTCTCTGTAGTATGGTTGCTAAGGAAGAGATGAGGTAACTGCCTGCATTTTAATAGCAGCCGTTGCTGCAGTAGAGAAAAGGGGTAGTGGAATGTGAGATAGTCTCACACGGTAAAGAAATAAACTTCTGCTGAACTGTGCCTTTGCCCAGGCTTACTCTGAACTACTCTTTAAAATGCATTGAGATGAACAGAACTGTATGGGTGCTATTCCCAACAGCAGTGGATGCTTGCAGATTGTGAGGATCAGCGGTGTATCTGCTGCTTCTCCTTCACTCTGTAGAGGACAATGAATTTTTGGCATCCCCTTCACAGGGTGGCAAACTGTCATATAATCCCTGCAATTTGGGTGTCATTTACAGTCTGCTTCACTTAAATGCTTCTCTGTTAACAGTGCAGTCTGCTTAAATGCAAAGCCAGCATGTATTCTCCATCAGCAGTTAGTGGATTAAAATGCTGTTAGGCTCAGAAAATTGCCTTTAAAAAAGGCCTAAAAAGTTGGCTTTTCTTTGTTGGTAGCCCCCATTCTGGCACATTCTGTGTGATGTGGGGGGTGTTGTCGACAGTGCCAGAAAAATGCAGCTTGGAAAAAATAAGTTGCCCACCTCAACAATTTGCATTCTTTCCAAATTTAATTTTGACCATTGTATACTCACTCAATGATCACAAACTATCATAGCTGAATATTTTGTACAGCTTCATCGACACTAGAAAAAATTTGGTAATACTAACCTCCCTTGGCTGCTTCTGGACAGAAAGGTGTTGCAACTGGAGCATAGCATGTGTACATCTATACATACATTCTGGTAGGTGTACCACAGTCTAATTGGCTTCTCATCAAAGCATGAAAGGGACAGTGTGAGTCAACATTCACAGGTGGAAAATGCTCAGAGACCATTTTTGGTGTGAGAGAAAGGTTTTCTTCCCACATCTCCAAGGGACTGAATTCAGTCATAAATGTAGGATATAACCGCCACTGAAAACAACAGCTAATGTGCTGCATATTCCAAAGCGGAATTTGGCATTGGCTACTACTGGTCAAATGTGACTATTTAATCAGAAACTAGGAAAAAACCCAATCTTTTCTCAATGTACTTAGAAGGACTGCTGGTGGCCAAGTGGTAAGTGGAGAAAGGTGGCTTCAGCCTTCAAAGCAATAGTTACATGGCACTGTGATATTTAAGTTGAGGCCCCAGTTCTGCACAAACAGCTGTGATGATTTTGTTCAGCAAATATCCCATGTCATTAAAGTTGTCTTTTATATTTACATATTATAATTAAGTTGATTGCACATAGGCTGTTGGCTTAACCTAACAGCTTTATACACACTGTACTGAAAAAATTGAAAAATATGTGGGCTGCAAATGGTATAGTGCCATGTTTCCTTAGGCAGTGATCTCTGACGCTCACAAAGTAAACCCAGTCAGACCTACCCAGTGCTAAGCCAGGGAAAATTTTCCTAAGAAAATTTCCAACGCTACTGAAAGGTAGAGATGTTGATGAACTAACTGGAAGGTTTCCATCCCAGCTCATGCTGTATTAATGCTTTCTTGTGAGTTAAGTGGATGCTGTAGCACAAGGCTTTCAAATGCTGTATAGCATACAAATAAATGACCGTGAACCCTTATGGGCATTAAAGTGCATAGTTTGTTTTTTACTGCTTTTATTTACGGTTGCACTTTTCCTTCACTTAGATAATGAAGTTAGGCTAATTTCACTTCTTCTTCAGTAGTTTCTCTTTCTAATTGCATGGCTTACTGATTGGGTTGCAAGGATGAATTTTTCTATCAGTCAGGCTGCTTTCACTGAATTTACAAAATTGATAAATCACATCTGTGGCCATACAGCCTCTCTAATTAATACATGGTTTATGTCTTGCACTCTCTCTTTTTGCACAGGTGTCTCAGCCAGAATTCTAGGGAGTTCTAGGCTGAGTTCTTCAGCCCTTCTACAGAGTTTTGTTTGGCTATAGCAGCCTTGCTGCCTTCCTGTTCTGCTCTACTGCTCGTGCTGTCTCTCTTGTAATTCACCATATGGCTGTGCTTAATCTTTACCTTGGTTGGGCAACCTTGAGTATCACTTGGGATTCCCTAGAACAGATTTTGTAGAAATGTGAACACAGACTCCCTTTGGCTGTAAGTCTGTATTCAATATAACGTGCACAGGACCTCACCACAAGCTGCAGTTGAGAGCTGTGTGCTTCCCTTTGCTAGTTTTTGAAAAAACAGGAAATGCAGACTATTTTTAAAAATTTCTTGTTGTAAACCTTCCCTGGTATGTGACATAGTCTTTAAGATGAGATTCTTTTTTTTTTTTTTCTTTTGATGCTGAGGCTAGAGTCTAGTTTCTGTAGTAGCTGTAGTCACACTATTAAAAATGCAGTGTGGTTTAGAAATAGAAGGGCTGTATTTGTAAGGGCAGGCACACTGTTGCAGATTTAGAAGATGAACTGCAAAAAAACAACTTAGCTCATCATAGATGTTTGTTCTTGCTACTGCTTACTACTAATGCACCCCTGTACTACAGCTGGAGTTATAAGTCTCTACCCATACGGGTCCAGCCTGTGTATATTAAACATAGACTGCTTTGAGCTGCCACCAGCCATGAGTATGCAGAAGCAAGCTCTGGTCTTGGAATATGCCTCTGAGTTCACTATTAAGGCAGTTTTATGGTAAGATGAACAAAAAATAATTGTGACTTGCTTTATTTCACTAACTGTAACTCTGTTGATAGTAGCTGTATTGCAGTGTTATTTGTCTCTTAATATGCACTCCTCCCACTCCTCCAGTTTTTCTCTACCCCTCCTCTTAAACTGCTGGCAGCAGTCCTCTTCACCAGCTCCCAGATTTCTCTGGAATGTTTTACTAATTCTTGGAACTGTTCATCAGAGATATAAAAAACTTGTTCAAACTTTAATTATATTTCAGAATTTGTAGTGCTCATGAAATAAATAAATTATACACAGTTTCAACTGCGAAAATCAGACAAACTTACAAAGCCCACAAAATGTTGCATAGACTGGGACACAAGTTGAAGGAAGGAGGTGAATAGAAGGGTACCAGTATGAAACTTATTTTCAAGCCAGCAGCTATGTACTCTCCTTTATATGACCCAATTTATTCTTAATTTCAAATAAATTTAGAGTTTAAGTACAGGGATAAAGGTAACAGAAGATTGTTGGTTTGTGATTGAGAGACTTACAGTGCTTTCTGTCTTTGAGTAACTTTGAATTTCTCTGGTCATTCTAGACCTTTGGCTGGGCGCCATGTACAACAGCCTTGGATTGGATCTTGGGACATCTGTTAATCTATATATAGGATTCACACACTTGCACACGTAAACAGGTGATCTCCTAAATATATGAAATGGCGTTGGGAACTCCAAGTACTTATTTAAGCCAAAATGAATTTAGAAGTGAACTGAAGTAATCCTTTTTGTCCTACTCCCTGCCACAAAAATAAGCTGTATTGTAAAAGAAGTGCATTATGTGCTGGTTATAAGTTGTGCTTAATACGCATGTATATATATTCATAAACCCCAGGACTGACTTAGTGCTTATTGAAGATATCCTGAAAATAGCCCTTTTTCTATTCTCCAGTTTAGTTCTCTTGACTGTTGCTAGTTTCTTGCTGTGAAGGGACATCGCGTTTAAAAACAAAAGGTGCATATAATGGGTAAAAAAAAAGGGTAGTAGATGGTAACCAATACAGAAATAATATATTTAGAAAATTAATAAGGGAAGCTGAAGTCAGGAAGGGAATTCTAAGTCATTGATGAAGTCTCTAGCTGCCTGGCTGAGACTGATTTCTAATAAACCTAGTAAACAGCAGGGAGTCTTCAGAAGAGTGAAAGACCAGTAACATTTTGCATCACTACTGAAAAAGGGTGAGTAAAGAGTGGCTAAGCTGGTATCGGTTCTAGGAAAAAAACTATGGAAAATTTGATAAAGAATTTCGATGGTGTAAGAATAGCAGGACAATCGCGCTATTCAGCTTTTCAATTTGTGAAAACACGTCTGCTTAAATGCGAATTTGTTGTTTGGATACATGAAATTTGGTTGCTAGGGATTTTGTGTGTGTATAATAGACTTTTATAATGTCTTGAACTTAGTAGCATGTATATTTTGTTTTTGAAAAGTATCTTTGAATTTAATGAAGTACTGCTTAAGTGGATTAAGCTGACTATAATCAAAGAAAGCAGAAAGACATTTCTAGCTGGGGTCAGCCTGGTGTGGTCTGGAAACAAATGCAAGATGGTAACAGTGTGGACAGAACAAAGATTAGTGGAGGCATAAATAATGATGTTTAAAAAAGCTGTTTAGATCATTTAGGAAAACTGAGACAGTTGGGCAAAATATGTGTAAATATAGGTGAGGACATTGTTACGCACCAAGGAGAAAAAAATGCCAACCAAAACCGGTGCATGGAGAGTTTCACTGAAAATCGCTGACTCTGGGAGGTGTAGTTGGAAATAGAAGGGAAGCTAGGTCATCCAAACAAGCAAACAGCAAAGTGGCAAAAAGGGCTAACATACATTGCTAGATGTGTAAATGGGAAGACATGAGTAATTATGAGGTTATCTGCACTTAAAGCTGGGGACATGGGCTTGATGCTATAGTTCTCTGCCTTGTCTGTATACATTTAGTAAGAAGTGCTAATTTAGGTTATGGAGATGAATCCCTGAAATGGCTCACTGGTGGAAATAATGCCAGACAGCGAGAGATTTAATGTGCCATTACCTTATAGGGCTGAAATCACTTAGTGGCGTACAGCTGCTGGAAGGATGAAGTCTCACTCCCACCTTATGTTAGTGTTAGCACATACCTGCCTATGCAGTTGTCCTCTTCAACTCAATAATGAGACAGAGAACTATTCTCTGTTTCGGTTGGGCTGTGGTCTTGGCTGTGTCAGCAAGTCCAGCCACCACTTGGGGGAACATGAGAGATGGTGTGGGGAGTGAGAGATTTGACTCTGTCGCAGTAGGCTGTTAGATCAAGTGCTTGTGTAGATGCATCATCGCCTGATTAGGTTTTGAACACCTCAAAACAAATCTGTCAAATGAAAAGCTCTGTGAACAGGTCAGCCGTGAGACTGTATTAGCTCCCCAGCTAGCGCAGAAGTAGGAGTGTGGTTGCATGCTGGGTGGGAGGAAGAGTCTGGGACTACCACTTCTGTTTGCAGTTTCACGGCCAAACAAAGGGCCTGTTCCTTCCCCTCTGCATTCCCTCCTCCTCACTCTGGCTCTTGGCTGATCCCACGAAGAATTAGCATGGTGCTTTGTTACACCCTCCCTCCCTCTTTCTCTTCCCCATACAAAAGGAAGTAGTTTTCTGCCCAGGATTCATATATTAAGGAATTCTGGTTTGGCATTAGAAACAGAAGAGAGGTGACTTGGTTGCACACTGTGAGCACAGAAGTACCTGCACAGGTAGGAAATAGATTCTTAGTGTCATAAACCTTTCAAAGGAAGGTACATCAAAAGCCAATGGAAGTAGAAACTAGACAAATCCAAGCAAAAATTTAAGTGAGGGTGGTTAGCCACTATGCAAACAACTAAGGAAGAGATGGATCTCTTGTTAACATCATGTGAAGCCCAGAACCCTTACCGGAAGATGAGTCTTAGTCAAATGCAAACTGCATATAGGAGGTTGAAAAAAACAGGTAAAATGGGATGATGTGTGCAAGTAGACAAAGTGGCATCTTTTCCTTAGTTTTTTTTATTTTTACTTTTACAGTATAAATTTGGATATAATGTATGAAATGAATGTATTGGACAAGCAAAGTACTTGAGAAAGGAAGCATAAGGATTATAATGAACTTGCATAGTTTGACTGTAGAGTAGTTTTGCTCTCTGGTAGTTCCACTACATTTCTGTGGACTTCTCTTACGTGAACTGTACAACAGACATAAGCTTGACAGGGAAATTGAAATGCAAGCAAGGAAGATGCCATGCCATTCATTTTATAATATTTTATGTTAAGTGTACTTAGAAGCTTGGGCTTGATTGCAAATGTGATTTGGTATCTATTGATGCTCATTCAGGTTGTCCTAAATTGCTGTGTGTGAGTTTATTTTTTTCTTCAGTTTTGAAAGGTCCCTTTCATATGGAAGTTGGCTTTGACTGTAAGAACAATGTCTAGAATGTTTCTTTGTATAGTTTAGAGGGAAACTGATGTTATAATGTAAATGTTGAAATTGTGATTAGTTCAGAGATTTCCATTAGAAAATAAAAGTAGATAAATGCATTTCACACAGGTCATGTGTATGTTCTGCTATGCTAAAATAAGTAGAAAAAATTCTGATGATAAGGGATTCCTTTTGCTGTGGAACAAGGACACTTCTGGATATATCCATGATATTTCACTTTGATGAGGTGTTTTTGAAGGTGAATTTCGGAGTTGAGGAAGGAAATCAGCCTTGTAATTTAGAGCAAGACCAATAATTTTGTCATATCAATTTAATCTGCAGATGGTAATGAGAGATTTCAGGAGTCATTAGCAACTGGGATGTCATTCTGTGTTTATTGGAGGACTGTCAGCTGGTGTTTCTCTCTGTTTGTTTTTTAATATTAATGGTTTGGAAAGAAGTTGGTGCCTCTACAAAGAATTGAGAAACGGGCCTGGTTTTGCGGATTTTTATCACCCTGCCAAGACCCTGCGCAACTTCCTCTCCCTGTTGCTTGCAGCAGAATACGGAAACCTGACTGTCGAAGGCCACTTCTGCAATTGCAGTGGGGCAGGGGAGCAGGGTGGGAGGGGGATCTCATTGTTCCGCTGCTTGCTAGTACCTTGGCATCCAAAGAAGAAAACAAGATGTGCTTGAAAATGTCTCTTCAGATGATTCTTGTACTCATGGGTTTCCTTCTCTTCTGTCTTTCTACTGTTGTGCAGTGCTGCAATTGAAACTCCAGCAGAGACGCACACGGGAGGAGCTGGTGAGCCAAGGGATCATGCCGCGTAAGTATCCCTTAAACTCTTTGTCTTGGTGTTTTTATGCATGCTTTTGAGTGGAGAACTGTTTCACATATCATTTGAGAGAAAAGATTATCTGTTTCTGCATGAAAAACATCATATATGAGAGCCCCACCCTGTCCCACCCAGCTTGGTCGTTCTGAAGTGTTGTTACGTTAGGTATGGAGCTACCTCTAATACTGAGCAAGAGAGTACTGGCTCCAACAGTAAAACAATATTTGTATTTGATCATAGTGCACAAGAGTCTTTTGGAGAACATACTATGTTAGTATGTTAGAAGTGCCTTATATACTTGACGCATGCTGGTAATCACTCTTTTACCAGGCTTCCTGCCTCTGCAGTTTCTGTTCGTGTTTGTCAGCTCCCCAGACCTCTGAGACAGTTGTAACTTTGTATGTACATATTCCATAAACTGACTGAAAACAGGCAGTGCATACGAAGTGTTAACCAAAAAGGGGCCGTGTTTTATGTTTGTAGCTAGAAAACAGATCTAGAAAGAGCCCTGTGGGCATCAACCATTCCCCTTCCTTCAGGGGAACACAAAATCTGCAGAGGTGGAGAACTTTTTTATTTTTCTGGGTAGACGCATTGGATATACCCTAATGCCAAGCTTTAATAATTTCACTGTCACATTAGTGTTGAAGAAGGTTTTGTTTTGTTTTGTTTTACTCCCCTCCTTCCCCTCAAAACACAAAAAGATAGCTGACAAATAGGTTTATCATGCTTTGGTACTTCCAAAGTAGTTGATTTACAGGTAATAACTTGAAGCAAAACCAAAGAGAAAATGTTTTATTTTTGAGGTCTCAGTTTCACTGAACAGCTTTAGTAAAAGGCAATGGAACCAGTATAAGTCTTCTTTCAAAAACTTTCCCCCTCCCCTATTTCACAAGCCTTACTTGAAGACAATGTAGTAATGAGGAGTTTCTCATTCTTTCTATTTCTGGGGTGCGCACTGTAATATGACACAGTGATGAGACAGACTTTGCTAAAGGCGTAAGGTTAGGCTGTCAGCTCTCTCTCTGAATGAAGAGAACCTGTCAGCAGCACTCTGTCAGCTGAAGTGGCTCACTGGAAGGCAGTGTCATGCTGAAGATGTTTTTGGGACCCCTACTTAAAATTTTATTACCAAATCAGAGATTGTCCTGTCTGGATATAGTACATCATGCCTGCCGTCTTATTTTCACCTGGGGAACTTGTATATGTGCTTCTACAGAAGGCAC
This sequence comes from Chloroceryle amazona, assembly GCA_027560015.1. Taxonomy (NCBI): domain Eukaryota; kingdom Metazoa; phylum Chordata; class Aves; order Coraciiformes; family Cerylidae; genus Chloroceryle; species Chloroceryle amazona. Next base: position 22,529 of record JANHFX010021747.1, on the reverse strand, counting down.
GTAACTTGCTTTTGGATGAAAGACTCGTGTTCCAGTGACTATGCCCTTGCTTCCCAGAAGAAAATATTCCTGAGTTCTTTGTGGTCTTCTGCTTTAGGTGGATATGTATGCAAATACTGTATTAACTTACATTCTGTACTGGCTTTCTTTAAAGTGTGGCTGGCCAAACTTGTGATTCCTGAGAGGGGTCTGTTTTACCAGCCCTTTGAAAATGAGAGCCTTGTAAGTAATTCAAGTAAGGCACCCAGAGTAATTAGTCAGTCTTAAATTTGCTTAAAATACAGCCTTAAATAACTTGGCTTTTCAGACTTGTGCCCTTTGTTGCCTCATTTGTCTCTTACATACGAGTTTTACAATGGACCGAAGAAGAAAGCTCACTGAAATATCATTGTGAAAATATTGATGACAGATGAAAAAGTCCTTTCTGCAATGGATAAAAAGCACTTTTGCAGATCTGTCTTAAACATAATTTGAAATTAGTTCCATCCAAGTCCTCTTATCATTTATCCTTATCTGACAACTGAAAATAACCACACATAGGGAAACATTTAAAACACTTTTTTGTCTGGACCATTTTTAATGAGAAGATTGGATATGAGATAAATTATGTTACTTAAAGCAAAAGTCCTATTTTTAACCTGAGAAGTACAGAGGATGAGTAGGGTCCTTGTTCCTCCTAAGGGTGTCTCAGACCCATGACAGCTATTTTACTTTGAGTAGTTCAGAATAGAGATTTTTTCCAACTAGGAATGTGCAGGTATTGTTTTGTCTCTCTGTCCTCTACCCCCTGTTTGTGAAAACATTTAGGTACGTAATCTTGTTCCTCTGTCACCTGCTACAAAACATGGCTATACTGGGCCCCATGTCTCCCGCTTGGGTTCATTAGTCAGGAAACAAGCCCCACACAGCTCTTTATGATGGTTTAATAGAAATATAAAAATGGGGGTCCAGAGGATGGTTGGTACTGAATTTAATGAGCCGGAGTGCCCTTTCCATGTGGAATGCAGGTTGGTTTCTAGCCTTTGTTTTCCATGTGGAGAGCTGTAACACTCTTGAAAAACTGTGGTAGTTGAGGTTGTATCTACAGTAGTGTTATGGCTTGTGTTAGGAGGGTGCTTTAGAAGTGAAGCTTCTGATTGAACTTGTCTACTGTACCTTGCTTTGTACCATGAAATTAAGTTTGAGAGTTGGCTTAAATTGGGATGAAAGTAAATTGGAAAATAGTCTGCCTACAACGAATATGCATTCAGTCCATGGGACTAGACTACGGTTTGTCTGGCACCACACCTCCCGTTTCACCTTCACATATAGAGTGTGGATATCAGTTCCTGAGCATCAGCTGTTTTTCTCTGCAGATTCAGTCTTAGTCTGCTATCCTACATGTTAATTTAGATTAGCCTTTAATACAGATCAGTTCCTGGATCTTGTAGCCAAACAGATGTGCAAGAATCCATGAACCAAATGTGGGAGAGGTAAAAGTTTTTGTTTTCCATTAAAAAATATCTGGTGTGCAAACTCTCTTTGGTACCTTTGGTTCTCCTCACTGCAATGTAAGTCTTACATGGTGCTTAAATTCAGCTTGGTGCCCTAAAAGAGAAAATTTTTTTCAGGCTTCCATCAACATAAGGTTTTTGGGTACTGTAAACATGAGGACTGGGAGAAGACATGTTTGTGTCACAGTAAAGTGAGACTAAGAGTCACATCATTACTTGTTTGCTTGTTCAGAACAGAGATGGGAATTGCTTGCTTTGTTCCCATGTGGAATTTTGTTTATATGGTAGAGAGGAAAGGCAAATGTTTCAACATTTTTTTACCAAGTACACTTAATCTTGCTTGAATAACCTTTCCAACCCACCAGCCACCTACAGTAGGGCTATGCTTCACTAAAAGATTAGTGCACTGTAGTAGGAAAGAAAGCATTTATAAGCAGTGATGGAGGATTCAAAATAAATGGGGTTTATGGTTCATTAATTCTTCTTGTTTTTTTGTTATAATTTTGTGTAACCTTTTACTAGTAGCAGGATGCATTAGTTGAAGATTAAAATACTAAATTGCCCTTAGAAAAGAGGTGGGAAGCAAGTCTGCATCTGACATATCTGTGATTTGAGAAACAAGGAGAGCTGAGTTTTCATATTTATTCAGGTTTTGTCCTATTTTTTGATAGTGCAAATAGACAAGCTTTTTTGCTGTTTGCATTTTCTTGTAGCTATGCAGAGGTGATTTTCATCATCTTGTGCTCATAAAATGCAAACTAAACAAAATCTGCTGTCTGTGCCTAACTCTTTGAACTCTGTCATGCTGTAGAAGAACAGTCAGATGCTGTCAGTTTTCAGTGTCAAATATAAAGGTAACAGCTATTGTAAGGTTTTTGGAGGAGTATTAAACACCCAGTTTTCCACCATTGAAAAGAATGTTTAAAACTGTAGCTAACGTGCATCTGTTTAGAAAGACACATGGAAAATATCTTCAACTAAAACAACAAAAATTTTTAGGAGAAAGATGGCTGGCAAATATAGCAATACACTGCTTTGCAAAAGATGTTGCACTTTTTCGCAAGATTTAAAGCTTCGCATACCCATTGTTTTATCCATCAGGATTGTGGTCTTTGGCTTTTGGCTGCAATCACATATAGGCAAGCATGCAAGAGTGTCACATGCCACAGTCCTGCAGAAAAGCTGTTGTTGTGACCATCAGATTCACTTAAGCAGGTGAAACAGAGGCCTAAGATAATTTCTGGGAGTGCGCCTTGTGTTGCTGTCTAGCACTGCATTGTGAATATGTGAAAGATGACACAGCCAGCCTTTGAAAAGGGCATCGTCTGGACTGAAAGCTAGAAGGAGGGTGGCTGCAGTATGGGCAGAGAATTTCCAGGAGCTTTGTTTTTGCTTCGGTTTATCTTAACATTTGCTGGTTTTTGTGCCCACACGCCACTACTCTGTATGCTTGCATTCCTGGCTGCAGTATATGCAGAATGCATGAATGTACATAGAACCAAAAAGGATGGAGCTTGTGCTGTTTTTCTAATGCCACTGTTTTCACAGGTGCTGAGGTGTTTCCGTGCTATAGGTCTGTGTTACCAACATTCTGATGCAGTTTTTCTGCATGCACATGCAGTCTTATAGTTGCTGAGAGTATTTCAGAATACAGGATTAGTGTATCTTGTGTTGCTGGGTTTCAGACTCTCCTCAGCAGAGTGTATTTTATCTCTGGCCTACACAAAGAGGAGTGTGCTGTAGTTCAGTTGCAACATGTCCCATGATTAGGAATGATTGTGATGCAGCAGGTGGTTTAATTATAATCTCATTAGGCCTCTCACATCACTAGCTGCATTTTTTTTGTAGCCATAAGGTTAATGGAAAAAAACCCAACTTATTATTTGTTATAAAACTACAATACAGTATTTGCTTTTGGGGGGGCGGATCTGTAAGACATGACTTAAAATTAATTCTAAAGGAATTGCCTTTTACTGGGGACACCTAGTGACTTAAGCATACAGAACACAAGTTCCATGAGAAGAAAACAAGGATCTTTGGAGCATTGATTTCAGGAATTGAAATGCTTGCCACCTGTGAGTTTCTGGAGTTAAACCATGTCTCTAGGCCTCAAAATTTGGCCATACATCTCCACCTGTGTTTGTGTAGGGTAGCTAAAAATGATACTGCTGCTTTAGCCTTTACCTGAGAGTCTAACCACTTCTCAATTTTAAAAAAGTAATTTATTTGCTGAAAATTATGCCCTTCCAGCTTTATTGCATAGCTCTATATTTATTATTTTATTTATGTATGTATTTTCTTATTAAGCTGCCAGTTTTAAATCTGAAATGTGTCAATATAATGTGTGGTGTGGTAGTTCTCTGAGGATACAGTCAACTTCTGATTCCTGTTTACAAACAATAGCTATGGCAGAACATACTAAATGTTGGCATAAACAAAAGAAAACAATTCCCCCCAAGCTTTATAAATTGTTTAACTCTTAACTGTGAAATTGGAGCACCTTTTGACGTATGTGAAAGAAAGGAGAGGCAGTAAGCTGTTGGAATATACACAGGTGCAGTATTTTTCTTGGCAGCAACTGTTCTACAGTCATGCTGATGACTTCAGTTGCAGTTCTTAATGTCTCAACAGTATTTTATCTTCTACATGAAGGCTGGGGCAGAAGATGAACTGCTATGCTTGTGTGGAGTTTTTACTGATTTAGAAGTGTTGCAGTGTGGCTACACAGTAGACATTTCAAGATTATTGCGTGTTAGATTTGAACTGCAAATAAACCAATTGCTTCAACACCCTGAAAGAGCTCTTCCTGCTTTACCTACATCTGCTGCATACCATGTTCCCATCATTCTGTCAACACTTTACGTATCAGGTCTTTGTAGTGACATTCCCTATAGTTCTTGAAATATATTTATGGTAACAAAACAAACAAACAAAATTTTACTTCCCTGCCGTCTAGTGTCTGCTATTGTGCCCATTGATGACATGCTTTTCAATTTTTTTTCCATAAAGCAACCTGAAACTGTACTTTCACTTAGTATAAGGAGTGTGACGGTTTAGGGTCAGGGCAGCCCCTTAGACCTATAACAGATGCACTCTTTTTAACCCTCCTCCTTCCCCAAAGGGAATGGAATTAGTTCTGTTCTCCCTCAAACCAGGACAAAGGAGTTAAAACCAAACATATGGACTGTAAATGTCATTACTCCCAGACTTATTTAATAAAATGTCCAAACATGCAAAGTCTTGAAGATCTAAAAATAATAAGATTTTTTTTTTTAATACTCCATTTAACTGTTGAAACCTTGCTGTTTCCTGGTGCATCATGTGCAGAGCGGGACTTCAAATGTAGAGGCTGCAGCAAGACTTTTGGTATACTTGATGTCATGCTCTGAGAGTAAGGCTGGAACACTAAGCAGGTATCATAAAATAAACAAAAGCTATAAAGGGCACTTGCAGCTGTTTTTCTGTTTGTGGCATGTAGCACAGAAATCTGTAACAGGTTTTATTTTAATTTGATCATCTACCTGTAACTTGTCTCCTGGGAATTATTTGCTGGTTCTTTGACTTTGATCTCTGCTCTTGAAGCACAATTTCAAAGCCCTGAGGCTTTGTGTGGAGAAGGAGTCTCTACATTTCACCTGAGAGCCTCATTGTCACGCACCTAATAACCACACCTGGTTTGTTTGTATTTTTAGGTAGCTGTCTGTTTTCCCTGTGTTTATATCATCTGTGATTAATAAGACATGGAGTAGGAAAGGTCATTGTGTTAGTAATGGAAATGCGCCTTTTGCCCTTTCTGAATTTGTAGAAAGAGAAGTCCGTGCTCAGGGGTTTGATAGACTGCTTTTAGTCCTTGATAAAAGGATAAAGTGATAAAAGATTTAACTCTGCCAGTTGCAGGAGAAACATTATAATTCAGGGGAGTAAAATCTGGCATGTAATACAGCTTTTTTTCCCCCTTCATGTTCCCACAGTTGTCTTGGGTTCATTCTTACTTGTTGGCTGGGAATAGACTTTTTCTTCTCATGGCCCCACACCTCCCCCAGCCTGATCACTTCATAAAGTTGTCAGAAAGTTTGCAAAGGGTGATTATCCATATACAAGAAACAGGCCCGAAGCCTGGTCTAGGAATGCATGGATCAAAGGTTTCCTGGTAGAAGGTCCTTGTTTCCCTTTTCCTCTTCAGTTTGAGGTGTCATAATCTGAATTGTAATGAAGCTTTAATTATTTTTTTTTCCACTTCAAGATTTAGGTAATGTTTTTTGAATGCTAAGAGTTAATAGGGATAGAGCGGGTTATATATTACCTGCATTTGCTCTAAATGTTCTTGGACACAAAGCTGTGGCCATAGTCACCTGTAGATCTGTTAACTGTTATTATGGGTGACAATTTCCATTTTGCTCCTGAAGAAGATGAACTTTCTGGGAAATTACACATCTCTGTTAGGGTTTAAATTAGCTCAGTTTTGGGCCTTGAAAAATCTCAGCCTTTTCTGACAATAATTTTGCATGTTTGCTGTGACAAACCTATACTTCAGGCTTTCTGTATTGAAGTTACTGATAGTTTTGCCGAGTTGCGGATATGGGCTCTGGAGTGGTGCTTGGCTCAGGTGTTGGAAACAGCTCAGCTGGTGCACGGCTCCATGGCAAGATGAGCTGAGGCAGGGTACCTCAGTCTTACCTATACAGATGCCCATGCAACCAGGTCAAGCCTAGTTTAGGGAGCTGGTAAGTGGCTTTTCTTGGGGAACAACTGCTCCGTGAACCAGTACGCTGTGCAGGCTTATGAGTGTTGATGCAGGAGAAGGGGTAGCTCTGTGAGGTAGAGCATCAGAGAGGCTGTGAACTTCATCTCTGGCTTCCACAATAGCCTGCGCCACACCAAACAATCTATCTAACAGGGCCTTTATTCGACTGCCTTCTTCTGAACCATGTCTCTATTGATTGGAATAGCTTGGTAATAGGGAAGGCTCATTGCAGTTGTAGCACTGTAACTGTAATGCCGTGTTTTGGCAGTGCTGGCAACAGTATGGGGAAGAACCTTTCTCCCATGTAAGACTAGAAACACTCATAATTCTTTCATCACGGTGGCATTGTTATTGAAGGGCAAAGCTGCATTTGTTTGGATGCCAGAGATGTGTTTCTCACCTTCATTAAAATATTTGGGGGGGGTGTGTGTGTGTGTGTTTCATGTCTGTCTTAGTTTTGAATTTTTTGAATTTGTATATTTTGCGGTTCAAACAGTGACAATTTACCAGCTGTGGCATCATTTCTTATCCTTAGATATTTGATACTCAGATATTAGTCTTAATCCAAGGGCTCTTACCAATGCCAGGGGTTTGAAATCACCAATTCTCAAGTGTAATCAGGTCTCTGTGCTGGATGTGAGACCCTGGAGATGCATAAGGAGAAAAGGGTGCTGACAGAGATCTCTCACCTGTGTATTCCCCACCTCTGTTTCATATTTCTACAGTTTACTGCTTTTTAGTACTGCCCCACTAGCAAGATGGCAGCTGCTTCTGTGCTTATGACCCAGTTCTTGAATATGTTTTTTTCTTCCATGTTATGAGAAATGCTTTTTGGAAGCGGGGTGAAGGGAAGATGAAAGTGCCAACTGCCTTGCTCTGTTGTTCAAGATTTTTGTGTCTTACCAAATGGTGTGGGGTGGGAGCCGCACCCTGATCTGACAGAGGAAGTCATCCAGCCTATTTGCAGCACTTTATCTTATCTTTTTACGAAAGCATAGTAAACAAGAGAGAAACTAGAATTTGGTTGAGAGCTGCAGCAGAAAGGCCTTCTGCTGTTCTGAATTAAGTCAGCAAGTCTGAGGTTGGGTTTAGACATGATACAAGCCTCCTTCAGTCATAACAAAGGAAGATTTTACCTTTCCCTCAGGGACTGATCTAACTGAAGAGTAGAATAAGTGACTCAGTATTTTGAATTTAGCTGCAGCCTTTCTACAAACACTGCATGCTGTCTGGCCAACTGATTTGCAGTTCAGATATCATCTTGTTGTGATATTGATGAGCTAGAAAGCTCAAAAGGAAAGCTCATGTGCCAGTTCTCCTCTGTCAGCCCTACACATATGACAGCCTCCACTACTGATCCTACTGACTGCAGGAGGCTTTGCAGCCTCACTTCCCCACTGGACACTTGAACTCTGAGGACCTGTGAAGACTTTTTTGCCTTTCTTTCTTCTCTTTATTTGGTTCCTTGAAAACCTGTCAGTTGCATAAACAAATGCAGGGTGTACAGATATTTTGACTTCTTTTTCTCAGCAGTTAGGTCAGTCCCCTTCCCCTGCTATGTTTCATTCTTAGAGTGACTGAATTTGGTTCTGATTCCACTTATTTCTCACACTAGTCAACAAGAACTTGAAGATCTGCATATGACTATCTTTGAAAGCTTTTCAGTCCTAAAATTTGTTTTGTACACTGCAGGGTAAACCCTGAACAGAAATGTTTGAACTGTTTTGCCCAACTTCTTGTCTCTGCTGTGTTATTGGATATTTGAGTTTGTTTCCTGGGCCTTGCTTCAGTCTGTTTATAGCAGCACCAGTTCGATGCTTTGTGGCAGTATCACATTCATTCACACATTGCCATTTACAGAATGTGGCTTGAGCTGAGTCAACACTGAACTCATGCATTGCAGTTGTGAACCCTGTTTCATAGGAATTAATAATTTGCTTTGAAGCGAACATTTGCAACTTCCATGTCTGTGCTTCGTATGGAAAGGCGTGCGTCATTGTAGGTGGTCCTCTGTGCTGCTGCTTAACCTTGGGGGAGAGATGTAAGGACAGTAGTTGCAATTTATAGCTGCAGACATTTTTGAAGCAGGGTGGAGGCACAAAACAGTTGCATCATTGATCTCCAGGGGGATTTCTCATGGCAGCTAAGGGTGTGACCACAAAAATAGTAATGTTTCAGGAATTCTGGTAAAGCAGCATCAAAATGCTCCACAATAAGTAGCAGAGAGACTGAAAATCTAGGGTGTATGTGGTTGGAATTTCATAAGATAACTTGCTAGTCAACCCATCTGTGGGAGGAAAACTGTGTCCTGCTGTCAGTCATCTAAATGTGAGGGGTAAAGCTCATCCTCCTAACAGTCGATGTTGTAAATTGCCAGCTGATTGTCCAGGTGGGACAAAAGTACATACAGCTCGGTAAAGGGCACCTGCTGGACTGTGCTGTCAAAAGCCCTGTTGGTGATGCCACTGTCCCGTCTATCACTAAGTAATTTGTAAAATCAGTTTTCCTAAGGTGGATGGGACAAGCTGAAGACACAGGGGCTGTGGTTCAGTGGCTTGGGGGCTCCTGCTGCAACACTGGCCTTAAACCCAGCCTGTCATTTCTGACTTTGTCTGGCAGGGCAGTTTCTGCTCAGTTTTGCTGACACTATTATTTGTGGAGCCGTGCTGCAAACCAGCATACCAATCGAGGTTAAAATCACTCTTTGAAAACAACTGTGATCTGAGTCCACAACCGGTTCTGTCAGCATAACTGAGGGCTAACGTGCTTTGTCCCAGGCCTAGCTACAGGAACAAGGGCAGAAAGTGTAGCTGCGGTTTATGGACAATAAAAATACCACGTACATATAATGTAGAAACAAAGTCAGAAAAACAGGCAAGAGGTATATCTAAATGAAATGGGCATTGCAGGAGTTACTTTTGTGTTCTCAAATATCTCAGTAGAAGAGAAATACAAAGGAATTTTTTCTGCATACAGTGGAAAACAAACTCTGAACAGCAAATAGTACTGTTGTAGTTTGGCATTTTTTTTTTTCTCTGACAGCAGGCTATTCTCATCAGGGGCTCACCCAGAGTTTTGCTGGCAAAGCTAGTGAAGATGGACATGCAGTTATCTAGATCAAGGATTCAAACCAAGTTAACCAGTACCTCTTTTTGGGGAGGGACAAGTGCTATGGGGAGACGCTGGCGTTATTTTATGGTGACAGTTCCCTAGTACAACTCCCTGTGTAGTAGGAGTACAATTGGAGCATCAATGGCAAGTCAGAAACATGTGGGATGTGAGGGAGATGGAAAAAGAGGTTGTAACTTAAGCTGGACCTGTCACCAGACTAAATATTTGTTGAACTGTCCCCAGGAAGTCAGGGTGTTAAATGTCTTTTTACACTTCTTTGGTTTAGTAAGGTGCACAACACCTGAAATTTGCACAACTGCCTGAAATTTTTGTAAGCACAACCAGTGAGAGAACAGTATTGGAGTAAAGGCTTGGTGTCAGACTGGGAGGATGTCTTGAGTAGGGCTTTTGGGTGGGGAGGGAGAAAGCCAGTGTATTATACTCTTCAGTGTTTTCAATAATTTGATGTAAATGAGGGAGGAAACAGTTACATATTTATTAAGCTTGCAGGTTAGTAGGCTGGGAGGAGGACAGAATTGGGACCCACACTATTTGGAGAAGCTGAGAAGTATGGGACAAAACCAAAGAAAAATGTGGACTTTGTACATTTTGGTATGTCCAGTTAGTGGCTTGAATTGAAGGTGGATAATGACTGTCTAGATAGCAGCTCTCTGGAAGAGGATTTGGAGACCTTTTTTGATTTGTGAGCCATACACAAGTGAATATGTTATGCATTTTATGTACACAGAAAAAGCCAAACTGTCTGGCACATATAACTGCGAGGTGTTATTTAATAATCATTTAGCTATATAAAAGCTGGTAAAGCCTAGGCTGGAATATGTACCCAGTTTTGGACACTATACTTCAAGAAAATTGCAGGTCAAATGGAAGGAGTCCAACAGAGAGTAGAAAAACAAAGGTCTGGAAAATGTTATCTATAAGGGAATGTTGAAGCAACTGGTTTTGTTAATTTTATATAACAGAAAGCTGGAGGAAACCAAAGTTTTCAAATATATAGTGGTAGATGCAAAGAGGAAGAGAATAAATCATTCTCTGTAATGATTGCAGGTAAGGCAGGGAATAACTTGTAGGAAGGGAAATGTAATATATTCAGAAAGGCTTTTCAATAGTAAGGACGGCTGTGCACTGGGGTAGTTTCTCTGCAACAATATTGCATTTTTTCATTAGAGTTCTTCAAGAACAGGCTAGACAAACTACTGTAAGGAATAGTTGAGTGTATTTTATCCAGCCTGGCCAGTTAGAAGGCATTAGGTTATTGGAGTTTCTTCATCCCTGTTTTCTGTGGTTACACCTGTGGCTTCAGGTACCAAGGGCTGTGGACATGAATCCTGTGTCAGGGATAGAAGTGCTGCCCCATGCGTCTGCTTCTGCTCCACCAGCTACACTGCTCATTTGCGTACATGTCAGAATGAGCCAATTAGCTGGGGAGAGCACTGGTAGGAGCTGGAAAAGGGGCATAACTGCACTGTGGGCCTCCTGTAGAGTTTACTCAGAGTCTTACTGCTTCAGAATTCTTCATAGGATTACTTTTTTTAAATTTTTTTTTCTTCTTTGCTATAGTAAAATTAACAGAGTTGCTCCACAGCTCCTGGCTATGTAGTCATTTCAAAGCCAGAAAAATGTGCGAGGCTTAGTTAACTTCAAATGCAGTATGATTTTACGATAGAAACCCTCTTCTGACATGTCAGCCTCATCCTAGATTGCTGAGGGAAGCAGTGAAGGATTTGTGCCCTCTTGACATTTTAAGAGGTCAAATACAAAGTCCTCTGTCGTGGTGCCAGCCCAGAGAGATACAACCCAGTGCTTGTTTCCAGAGGACTAGTCATGAGAGACGGAAATTGTTCTTATGATTCTTCCTATAGCCATTTTGCACTACTTATATTTAATGTGTATGTGTTTTAGGGGAGGGTTTTTATTTTTTTTGTTTTGCTCAGGGATTCTTCTTGCTTTATTCTTCTGTATGCAAGAAGTCCCCTGGACTACTTGTGACATCAGTTGAACTCCTGCAGTTGACTTCCTGACCATTTGCTATGGCTGGGGAAATGCCACTTAAAGTTCATGTGCTACCTCTTACTGACAGCAGAGGTAGGCAGGATGGGGAGAGTAAAGAATTACTGCCATGCCTGCACATTCTGGTGATAGAGAGCTTTTAAAGACTCAAGATGAGACCTGCTTTGCTTGTCTCCAGAGTGGATTTTTTTGCTGATTTACATATTGCATGGTATCTTTGCCCAAGTGTACCTGAACTTTTATTTCACTTTTCTGTGATATGCACACAATGAAAGAAATGCGTGTTTTAAGTTCAAGCATGTGCATATTCACAAGCAGTTCACATGGCTTGAAAAGAATATTTCCCAATATTATATGTTGCTTGCTCTTCATCTAAGTTGATGTCTCAGCTAGTGAAGATTTTTGTATTATTTTTGCAGTTATTGCAAAACCATGTGTTTCCTTTATCCCAAAGTACAATCAGTGCCCTCTCATTTCACAGCTTGCATCACTCTCTCTGGTGACTTCTCTCCATAATCAGATTGTACAAAACTATCTTTAATCAGAACAGAAACTATTTGCCCCATCATTGTAGGGGTCTGTATACTCACTCACTAAGGTTAGGTTTCATTTATTGTTAATTTAGTCTACAAATTATTTTTTATTCACTTCTGTAGTCTGAATCCCATCTGTGATGCCCTGGTGTGTTCAGAATTCCTGGTATATGGAATAAATTCTACTTTTTACCCCAGAGATGTGAAGCTAGAGAGACTCTGTCTATTTTGCAAAACATGTGCCTGCCTTAATGCTTTGTCTTTGTCTACTTCATTTTATTTTGTCGGACAAAGTTTAGACATCTACACTAATTCTGATGAAGTATTTTCTTACATTGCATTTACACAAAGGCTTTCATTTTTTAGTAGTCTTTCAAGTTTTCATTATGAAGTTACATTTGAGAAATTTAATCATTGGTCTTAAGTGAAAAATAACACAAGCAGTCTGTGTTTCACAGGACCCAGATGCAGTACTTTGGAGTTACTAACTGTACAAGTTTAGATTTCTGTCTTCAAAAGACTTGCATCTTATCTTTAAAGCTGAAGTGTTTTAACTTCACGGTTTAGCTTAATGGCAATTTAAAAACTTAATGAGGCAGTTTTAATATAGGAGTATTTCAGAAACATGTAAAGAAATTATGTTCCTTTCAGCTAGTTCTGAATACAAGCCACAATGTGATTATTTAAAAAAGAAGCTACTTACATGTTCAGGAAGACTGTGAGGAGCTAGTGATGCCTACTGTTGTCATCCTTTCTCCAGTTTTACTTTGGGACGTGAGGTTTGTGTGCTCCTGAGGAGCCAGGCAGAGTGAGAGATTCCTCCAGGGTTAGTTGGGTCCTGGACAGCAGAGGATCAGTTTCTTAAAACATGATCCATTTTGGCTCTGGTTTTATACTGGGTCCAAGGGGGCGAGGAGGTCTGTTACATGGAGAGCTGCTGTTAATTCCTCAAGTCTTGATTTTCTGTCAACAGACAGATGTACTTTCCTGTCCAAGTGTTGCTGCTATCATAATTTCTCTTACATGGAGCAATATATATGTCCTGGGGAGCTGCAGAATTTGCAACCAGCCCTTGCATGTACACAAAACACAGGTGCAGCTAAAAGACTTGCAGCTTCCTTTGACATTAAAAGGTAGTAAAAGGGATTTACAGTTCATTAGGATCCTCCCCCATCCTTCCAACCATTTAATGTATCTCCTCAGTGTTTCAGTGACATTCCCTTATCTAAGGGTCTTGAATATCATACACTATAGTGAAGCTTGTACAAAGACGTTTGTTAGAGGGTTGGTTTTAACTCATGTTCTGGGACCCAACTTTGCAAACTGTGGTTAGTTCAACTAGAATTGTACCTGTATTAGTCTCTTCAGTGGCCCCTAAAAAGTCCAGGTCAGCCCCTGTAGCTCGTGTGCTGTCAAAAGGAGTATGTCAATTGACATTGCTTTATACCAGCTGGAGATCTGGTCCAGTGTGTTGAGAGATGCAAGAGGCAGTTGCTGTGGTGTATTTGTTAACTTAGTTGGCCTGAAGGGATGTGCAGTGAGAGAACCTCCACCATTCTAATTCATTCCCTAAATGTTTTCCTCTCAACAGCTCTGAAAAGTCCAGCTGCATTTCATGAACAAAGAAGGAGTTTGGAGCGGGCCAGGGTAAGACGCAATGTTGTCTTTAATGTTTTGGGGTAGCCAGGAGTAGTATGTCTTCTGGTTTGGGCATTCTGTGGCTGTAGTGAGATACAGAAGGCAATTGTTCACATTCTGAATGTAATATACTGCTATGTAGACAGAGATGTATTGGATGGGGTGTTCTTTAGCTTGTATGTGGTGGTGGTTATCCTGAGTGAACTAAGTGTGCCTAAAACCATTGAATATGGTGCCTGGATTTCCCCTGGACTCTTCTTTCTAGAAGCCACTGATACTCTTCTTCCTCACTGTTCATACACTTTACATTTTTCTTTTTATGATGTCTGTTTTGCCCTTAAGTGGTCCTATCATGTGGAGCTCAGTTCCACCTTTTAAGAAAGTGGATGATATCTCTGTTACCTGCACATGCACTTGTTTATCTAGAACATTAGAAATTGAAAATTTAGTAAAGAAAATTCCCCCCAAAATCTTGTATCACTGAAATCACACAGACTTCTGGCTCTACAGAAAGAGGAAGCCGGTGTCACACTTCATGTAGCACCTTTGCTAACTGAGGGGTTTCTTGATGATTTCTGTTCCTCAAAAGGCCTCTGGGGATACTTTTTTTTCTGATTAGCCTACAGGGGAGCAGAACCTGTTATGACTGCTGAGCTAAGTTTTGTGTTAAATGTGAAAGCAACCTAAGTAAAAAATAACAGCTGTGATTAAAACCTGTAAGGGGGTGTCAGCACTTTAAACTGTGGAAGGTTTGGAATGGTGGACTTTGCACTAGGACCAATGTTTCAAAGGGTTTTGCTTCTTCCTCCTCTTTTTTTGTAAAACCTTATTAAGTTTTAATATCTGGGTGTGGGCAACTGAGCAAGTATGGTGCAGTATTCTGATTGACTTTAATTTTCTCTGGAGGTCCATCCTGATGGCCAGTACTTACCAGTCTGTTACTCACTGGTTGCAGATTCCCATTCCTGTGTAAAGGGTGATGTGCTGAAGCCAGACAGGGTCATCTCTGTACATTGCTCTCCAAAGCGTTCTGCAAAGACAGCTAAAAGCAGCTCTGGAAATCAAATGAGTCTTGTTATAGCCTTTAGATTCGGCCTGCCAAGGGACTGCACAGGTTCTTTAGCTTAACATATATCTTTGAACAAATAAGAGTATGCCCAAACCACAAGTCAGCCCTGAATGACAGCAGTATATGAAAGTGCTTGCTGTGAACGATGGGACCAGTGCATTTATCTTTAATGTAAAAAGAAATGTCTTGAGTTTCACCCTGACACAGGTTACTGGTGTTACATAAAAGAGGAAAAGAGGGCTTCAGCTCTTGAGGAAGTCCTTTCCAGTTTTTGCTCTGTAGTACAGCAGTGCACAGTTAGACTGAGGCAACCACAGTAGAAGTTCATCTTTAAAATAATCGCATTCTCTGGACAGAAGATATGCACGCCCCTTCTCTGTTCTGTGTTTATTTAGATCTCAGTAGCAACTGATGAAGATGGTTGTTTCTTTTGTTTGTGCTGTCCAAGATTACCTCACTGCTGTGTCTGATCAGCTGAAACTTTTTTCCTTGTCTATTTTTGCTGCAGACAGAGGACTATCTGAAACGGAAAATCCGGTCCCGGCCAGAGAGATCAGAGCTGGTTAGGATGCACATTCTGGAAGGTATGGCATGTGCCAAACAAGAAAACATCAACAATAAACTTGATTGTAATTACTTATTTCATGGCTTTCTATTTTGCCTCTGACACTCAAATCTGTCTTTCAGTTGGGAGTGGGATGAATATCATGCCTTTAACATGAAAAGAGACTGGCCTCTTCTACTCGACACCCACCCTTCAGATAGTTGTAAACATCTGATATTGTAAACATCTGATACTTCAGATATTTGTAAACATCTGAAGGGTGGCTGTCAAGTAGAAGAGGCCAATCTCTTTCCAGTTGTGCCCTGTGATGGGATGAGAGGTAATTGTAGCAAGGTGAAACACAAGAAGTTCCACCTCAACATGAGGAAAAACTTCTTCACTGTGAGAGTGACCAAGCCCTGGAACAGGCTGCTCAGAGAGAGTGTGGAGTCTCCCTCTCTAGATACTTTCAAGACCTGTCTAGGTATGTTCCTGTGTGGAGTGCTCTAGGTAATCCTGCTTTGGCAGGGGGCTTGAACTCAGTGATCACCAGAGGTCCTTTCCATCCCCTACCACTCTATGATTCCATGATTTCTTGAGAGGGATTCAGCTCTGCTTGCACGTTGATTCTCAGAAGAATCTGCTATGTGAGCTCAGATTGTGCGGTTTTGTGTTGCTGTTCCCTCTTCTACTGAGGGAAGATGCTGTAAAATATCCAAGAGGGAGTGAGACAGATTTGATGTAGTTAGAGGGAGTACTATGTGGCTGCTGAGCACCACATCTTTGGCCACCACTGAAAGGGAAAAGATGAACGAGAATTGGGTGACATCAGCTTGAGAACAGTGAATGTGTCCTATTCTAGAGTTACAAGGGCTGCTGTAATTACTTTGTGACTTAGGTATATATAATATCTATAGTATCTTTACAGTGCATAGTTATCTCTTGTTTTCTGCAACCATTTTTCTGTGCAGCTATCTACTGTTATCTACAGTTACCTTTCTGAGCAGAAGTAAAATACTGCTGAAGTTCATAGGTTGGCCATTGCTGGATTGATTCCATTTTATTTACTTTCCCCTGAACAGAGACCTCAGCTGAACCCTCCTTGCAGGCCAAGCAGCTGAAGCTGAAGAGAGCCAGATTGGCAGATGACCTCAATGAGAAGATAGCGCAAAGGCCAGGTCCCATGGAGCTGGTGGAGAAGAACATCTTGCCTGTGGAATCGAGCCTGAAGGAAGCCATTATTGGTAAGGCCAGAGGAAGATCTGTGTTGAGGGCGTTTCCCATGGGTAGCTGCGATTTCCCATCAGTTCACCTGCCTGTCTAAGAGAGTACAATCCCATGGTTGACCTTGTTTTCTTGTCTCAGTATCACAGCCTTTCAGGCCCAGGGATTCTGAAAAACAGAACTTGCTCTGACCCAGATGGTGCTATGGAGACATTAAACTGTAGGGAGTATGGACATCCTAGAGTAATGTGAAAGCAATTGCATACCCTAAAGACTTGAAAGACTGATAAAGATTGCATTCCCTAAATTCTGTCCTTAAAAATCCCTCTCTCAGTGTAATGTGTCAGCAACCTTGGCTAGGGAGAACCCACTGACTTAGACTAGCGAGAGGAGACAGAATATAAACAGGTGTGATGAAACAAAAGCTGTCTGTGAACTTAAAAACTTCAGAGGATTCAATCCCTTTAAAAATAAACCAGAACAGATGTAAATCATGCCAGTGCCATTCCAGGGGCTGAAAGGAATGCTGAGGAATAGCCTTCCCACTGCCTCGGTGGTGCTCTTCCCCGTCTCCCCAGACGGAGCAGTCTGTGCGCGTCTGTGGTTATTCATTCCCTCAGACACACACAGCTACTTTCAAGACAAATGGGACACAACTGTAAGCAAGAGGGAATTCTTTTCATGAAAAAGGAAAAG
Source organism: Chloroceryle amazona (assembly GCA_027560015.1). Classification (NCBI taxonomy): domain Eukaryota; kingdom Metazoa; phylum Chordata; class Aves; order Coraciiformes; family Cerylidae; genus Chloroceryle; species Chloroceryle amazona. The sequence goes on along the minus strand of JANHFX010021747.1, from coordinate 5,446 downwards.
GACAGTGTTGTGAGAGAGCCTGGCTTTGCTATTGCACAAGAAGTGGTTGAGGAAGAGAGAGAATGAACTTATGAGCTGGGGCATTAGAGATGTGGCTTTCTTCTGACTGAGCCAAGTACATCTCTGGATTTCTGTTGCTTTTGCATTAGGTGCAAATGACAGTGTGTTTCTGCTTGCCAGGATTGATTTGTGATAATCTGAAAAACATTAGTACATTACAGATGTACACTCACGGGAATTTATCTATTGGAGATGAGCACAGACAGGAAGGCTAGAAGCAGTCAGGACCACCACTTCATCCACAGCCCTTGTTGCTTGTAAGACTAGAAGACAGTTTGGGGTTCTGTCCTGAAGAGGGATTCCAGTTTCCACCACACAGGATGAACACCAAAGTCATAACTCAACCTTACACTGTCTAACCTTCTTGATAATCAAATAAGCCATGCCACAGAACTAGGTTTGGGCAGAGTTAAGTAGCTCTTGTTATACTTCCTGATCTTGTCTGGCTAAGAAGCAAGGGAAATGGTTCATCCCAGTCTGCATCATTTTCTACTGATAGCAGAGATGAATGTAAACACTTAGACCAGGTCCAGTTTGGACTCTGTTCTCTCACTTTCAGTTGGTGATTTAAGTACAACTTGGACACAACTCTCTCCATGCCTTCATTATCTTTGTGGAACATCTAGTGTCAAGAGAGAAATTTTCTAATTCCACTTTAAAGACCACAGTTATGTTTGTGTTTTTAGTTGGACAGGTGAACTACCCAAAGGTTGCAGACAATTCCTCCTTTGATGAGGACAGCAGTGATGCCCTCTCGCCAGAGCAGCCAGCCAGCCATGAGTCCCAGGGGTCTGTCCCATCACCGATGGATTCTCGGATTTGTGAGCCTCTCCCTAGCACTGCTGGCACATCACTAGCTCAGGTGAGAATGCAGTGGCCTCCTGCAGTTCCCTGGAACTTCACAGCTACTGCTGATTTGTGACAGAGCATCCTAAAAAGTGTGACCAAGGGATCCTTAAAAGGTAGAGTCCATGAGGTTTCACAAGGGGTCTTAGCTTGTGTGGTGTTTTTGAAGTCCTCTGGTTATTCAGAAGCCCCCATAGTGGTCCTGTGTGGGGACGAGGGGCAACTGGTTTTGGCAGGCAAAGCTGGGAGATAGAGGTGTGGGATTTTGACTCCTTTTCTGCCCTGAGAAGTTGTGCTGCTTCTCAGGGACAATTGAAGCAGTGGGGTAGTCTGATTAATGACTTGAAACCTGTGCTGCCTTCCTGTAGGCGGACACTTCCCCCACTCTCTTAAACTGTTTCCCTCTTCATATGTGTGCTCATGATGACTTTTTCTGTCCCTGCAGGGTACAACCCAATTGCAGATTAATGCAGACTCCAGTGAAACACTTTTCCTACCTGAACAGCCACCCCCGCCCCTGCCACCTCCACCTCTTCTGCCCCCTAGTCTTACCAATGGAGCAGCTCTTACTGCTGCCAAGCCCCCACCAACACTCATTAAGGTACTATTTTGGTTGACTTTTAAATTGTTGTAGTCTGAAGGAAGATAGGATGGTTACTCTGAAGAAGGTTTGGAGCTGGAAGTATTGTCTTAACAGATGCAAAGGGAGGAAAGCTTATTTCTCACTGGTGTCTAATTCTGACACTAGTTGTAACATATTGAACATGTTTTTCTGTTCCATGATGTATTGACCTTTTGTAAATGGGGTCCTGAATGCAAAATGTTTTGAATTAATCAGCATTGTCCATAATTACAGTCAGTGAATCTTCACTGGATGAGCAAGTGATCTGGTGTGCTGGGAAAGGTGACCGGCATTATGGTGCTGTGTAAGCTGCTGTGGGTGCTATGACTACACCTATGAGTTAGAGAAGCATGGAAAGACCCTGAGTCAAATCTGAAGAATTTTGAAATGAAAATCCCAGTGTGTGTTCTGGTTTACATGGGGTATTGTGTTATTTCAGTGTTTCCATTCTTATTTACTTCCCCCTTTTCTTCTAAATAGCAAAGCCAGCCCAAGTCTGCTAGTGAGAAGTCTCAGCGCAGTAAAAAAGCCAAGGAGCTGAAGCCGAAAGTCAAGAAGCTTAAATATCATCAGTATATTCCCCCGGACCAAAAGCAGGACAAGGGAGCACCTCCCATGGATTCATCCTATGCCAAAATACTTCAGCAGCAGCAGCTCTTTCTACAGCTTCAGATCCTCAACCAGCAGCAGCAGCACTACAACTATCAGACCATTCTGCCAGCCCCACCAAAGTACGGGTCCTAAGTGGCAGCTCTCTCTTAGGAAGCTCTTGCTTCGCCAGTACTGTTATCAAAGACGTGGTGTTCTGGGCACGAGGTGTGGCAACTGGGTGTAACACACTCAATCTCGTCAGGTTACAGCAGGCCTCAAAAGGGGCTGGTGTCAGATGAATCAGACAACAGCAGCTGAAGTGAGTCAATTGACAGAGTAAAGGACGTGGATATGATCAAAGGCATTGGTGTGCTTTAATGTCTAGGGTGGCACTGGTGACCCAGATGTTTCTGAATGTATAGGATTGTCGACACTGAGGGCCTCCAGTGCCTTTCCACCTTGGTTTTGATGCCTTTGTTTTTTCTTCCCCTGCAGGCCTCCAGGAGAGCAGCAGAGTGGTGCCAGTGCCCCTGCTGTACGCAATCTCTCTGCCACAGTCAGCAGTGCATCTTCAGTATCCTCTGGCTCCGGTGGGCTGATGCGACAAAACAGCAGTGCTGCTGTGGGCAAGCCTGGCCTTCTCCCTGCCAACCTAGACGAGATGAAGGTAGATGTCCTGTGAAGCTGCACAGCCCCATTTTTGCCATTGCAGAGGGCAGCGCTGAATGATGTTGCTGCCCCAGAGCAGGGCTGAGGTGGGCTGGCAAGAATTAGTCATAGCAGCTGGTATTGCTACCCAGCAGTCTGTACCTGAGGTGTGGGTTTGTTGGTTTCAGAAGGGTCAGCTTAGTCCTTTGTCCCGTGGCTCTGGTAGCTGTTAATGGTTAGAGTGTATGTCCTCTTAATGTTGCCTTCTTTCTTTCCCCATATCAGGTAGCAGAGCTGAAGCAAGAGCTGAAGTTGAGGGCCTTGCCTGTCTCAGGCACAAAGACGGACCTAATAGAGCGTCTCAGAGCTTACCAAGAGCAGAACAGTGCAGCCAGCCAAACCACCCCCACTCCCAAGCCCAGCACAGCAGCCGTCCTCCCAAAAGCTGCCGAAGTGGTGGTAGCCTTCCCAGCTGCCAGGCTGAGCACAGGGCCAGCCCTGGTCACCACTGGCATTGCACCAGCAGAAGTAGTTGTGGCCACAGTCACCGGTGGCAGTGTGATGAAGTTTGGCAGCACAGGTTCGACTCCTCCTGTTTCTCCAACTCCTTCTGAGCGCTCACAAATGAGCACAGGAGATGAGAACTCAGCCACCGGAGACACCTTTGGAGAGATGGTGACTTCACCCCTGACCCAGCTCACCTTACAGGCATCTCCAGTGCAGTTCCTGGTGAAGGAAGAAGGCTCCAAGTCCACCTCCTGCAGCATAAATGTGGCACCCAGGTTGGAGCGGTGTAGCACTGGTAACAGCAGAGATGCAGAAGTTAGGGACAAAGACCAGATGCTTCAGGAGAAGGACAAGCAGATCGAGGAACTCACCCGCATGCTGAAGCAGAAGCAGCAGCTGGTTGAGATGCTCAGACTACAGCTAGAGCAGGAGAAGCGCTCTCAGCAGTCACTACCAGCCTCAACGGCTGCAGAAGAAGGAACAGCCCTTGCCTCCAACCCGGTAGCATTTGGCAGTCAGATCAAGAGTGAAAACAGTTTCCTGAGTTGCCAGTCTGCAAAGCAGTCCAGCGGCCAAACAGACCAATTCAGTCCTGCACCAACTGCTAGCCAAATGGACACTTCGAATCCGAGCCCCGTGCCAAAGAAAGCCGTGACGGTAAAGCAGGAGGTGCCAGCCGTGGAAGCAGAGCCGTTGTGCCAGTCCCACAGCCCGCGGCTTTTCCTGGGCCAGCAAGGGAGCGCCCTGAGTGACCTCATCAAGGGCACCCCTCCCCCCACCCTCATCACAGACTCCACAGGGACCCACATCGTCCTCACTGTGACCAAGCAGAGCACTGAGAGGCAGGGCCTCTCACCGCATGGGAAGGCAGGGAGTAGCTGCCCAGCCTTGCAGGTAGGCAAGGGTGCGATCATGTCCCTACTTTGCAGGTGGTTGGGTTCCTCTCTCCCTGTTCACACCCCTGTGGCTCAGGTTACCACAGGATGACTTAATGCAGTAGAAATTCAATGCAGTGAGTACTAAAAGGGCCGAACTGCTTGCTGTGATGGCTGGTAGATCATGGCTTTGTACTACAGAACAGTGTAAGCAGTTCTTCAGCAAAAAAGACTGGAATTTGACAGTGATGAACAGTGTACAGCAGTGCAAGATTGACCGACCATCTGCGTCACAGGCTGTTCAGCATTCTTTCAAACACATGGTTCTGCCTTTTGTCAGGCAGGTTCTCGGGCTGGGAGACCAAGGGTTTGCTGCCACATTTCACTGGTTTATGAAAGAACAAGTGTGCTGGAGGTAGTAAAAAAAAGCAGAATGCATTTCACTTCTTGTCCTTTACTGGAGAGATCGTAGTTGGAGGGATAGATAGGTTACCTTATCTACTGAGAGCTGAAATCAAACCCCAGGAGCAGATGTTTTGCTTTTTGTCCATTCTCTGTTTTAATGCATGTCAGTATTGCAGTGTTAACAGAGTCTTTCATCAGAGATGATCTACTGTTCCCCTGCTAGCATGAGCTCAGCACTTAACAGAAGTGTTCCAAGTATTTCTTCCAGGAAGGGATAAATATGCCCAGGTTTATAGCATAAATCAAACCTCAGCATGTTCCATGGCATCAGAGAAGATTTGCATTCTCTGCTGCTACATTTCTTGCACCTTCTGCAAAGCGTTGGTCTCTACCCTCAGAAACAGGTGCTGAGCAGGTGGCATTTGCTGTGTAGCAGGTGAGGTGCCAGGCTGCTGTCTAAATATCAGCATCCAGTGTCACCCTTGATACTCCTGGGGTTTCTCACCTGAATTCCTGCCACTGCTCAGAAGGGCACAGGGCCTGTGTCAGGTCTGCCAGTCCTTGAGGGATGTTCTGGATAGCCCAGGGATTTAGACTGGTACCACCTCCTGTTTTAAAACTCTGAATCCCACTCCACTCTGATTTCTCTGCTTGGTAAACCAGAATGATTGACTGAATTTCCTAAAGAGTAAAGAATGGGGAAGACCAATCTTCTTAAATTCTTTAAGAAAAACAAGCCTTGCTCCATGTTGTGTCTAGGGAATAACTTACCAAAGATACCCTTTTCTTTCCAGAGAGTACAATCATCGCCTGCTAAATCTTCCAGCCAACCACCATGTCAGCTACCTGCAAGCACCCCTCAGCAGCCCACACAGCAGCAGAAGCAGCAGCC
>JANHFX010021742.1:0-24972 GCA_027560015.1 Chloroceryle amazona | reverse complement strand
GGCAGCGGTGGGGCGGGCACCGTCCCTCGGCCGCCCGCGGGGTCCGCACGCCCAGGCCCGGCCGGTCCCACCCCCCGGCAGGGGGCTCGGCGGGGCCTGCGGGAGGGCTGGGCCGTGCCTTGCGGTGAAGGGTGGCGTGAGGTGGGTCCTCTCTGCCCCGCAGCCTCCTACAGGTTCGTGGTGCTCATCTTCAATTGCCTCCTCACCTTCGGCTCCTACTTCTGCTTCGACATCCCCAGCGTCCTGCAGGAGCAGTTCCAGGGGGTAAGTGCTGGGCATTCATCGGGACTGTGCTCCAGCAGCCGGGCAGGCAAAAGAAGCCAGAACCAGCATAACTAAGGTCTTGGTTACTGATAAAGTTTCAAAACCTTTCCTTACGGTGTCAGCGTAAGAGTTGTGCTCCAGGGTCTTACGTTCCAGATGTGCGGGTGAGGGATCGTTAGTGGCATGTTTACTTTGAGGAAGCCAGGGTAAGCCATAAGGAGTTTGAGTTCTCCCTACTGCCTGGAGAACTGGAAATACAAAACCTGCCCTTGCACCATGATTGTCAGCTCTCTGTCCAAACGACTGTTTGCTACACTAATGAATTTCATCTAGAATGGTGTTCACACCACTCTGCACTTAGGAGAAGTAGAATTGACCTTTAGTACCTATGCTGGGCTGGAAGACTAGCCATGTGGAAGGTAGGAGACTAGAAAAGACTTTATGGGTCTTCAGATCCAAACCTCCTGATGCTGCAGGTACCCCATCGTGTTTGCTAGCAAAAGACAGCCATGCAGGGAGATCACAGGAGGAATAAAAACTAGCTGTGTAAAAACTAGTTGTATTCTCAAATGCTAGAGAATTTTGTTGTTCAGGATTCGGACTGATATCCCAGTTGACTTATGGGATTTTTCCAGCGATACCAGAGTCCCAAATTTCTTATCTCAGTTCCCGAACGGCTGACAAATTCTCGACTCCTCTGTCGTTACTGCAGCTTTTACAGCTTTTGAGGAATGGTTTCACTCGTGGGTGCCATCTGCTGATAGAATAGTATATGCTGGCCAAGAGTCACTCTCCTCTTTATCTGCTTCAATAGCAAGGGCAGCAATACATCCAGACTGCGTGTAACTTTTTTTTTTTTTTTTTTAAATGCAATTAATCCATAACATTCAGACAGTGAACTGCAGGCTAAATTGGGTGCAGTTTGGCATTGCATACAGGATAGCACAGTATGTATCCCTTGATGCTCCCCAACGTCTGTAGGTCTGTGTCAGAAGAGTCAGTTATTTATATGGAGTAAAGGAAAGATTGTGTTATATTTTGTAATGGAGGAAACGTTACAGGGTAATGAAACCAAGCTATATTTTTCTGTACAGTGCAAATGGTGTTTTTATCTGTTGACACCCTCATATTTTTACTCTGCTGAATTTAGTCTCTACCTGCCTTACACAGGTGGTATGCTGGTAGCTGGAGCTTCTAAAGACCAGTGCTTGCAGTGAAAGTACTTTGCTCTAGAGATCTATTTCCTCGCAGCCTTAAACATTTCTACTAGAGAAGAGCTGAGGGGCTTGTAAATACGATGGTTGTATAAAAACCACATGGTTAAAATCACTTTCCTTGTGCTTATTGAAGACATGAAGCTTGTGCCTACTGCTGTGGAAGACCTAGTGTCCATTTCTTAATGCAGATAGATTTTCAGTAGTTGGAAGATCTAGGGTTATTTTTTTATTTTACTTTTATTTATTTTATTATCTAGGGTTATATTATTCAATCATGCTAGGACTACCAGTTGCCTGCTGTTCAGCAAATGCTGAATGAAATGGGTGTGAATTAATATGGGCTACTGCTGAGTAGTCATATTTACGCACTGCTTAAGACTTTATAGCATGTAATAGTCAGATCAAGCTAAACTATAGCCAAGAAACTAAGGGATCAAATAAACCTCATGGTGCAGTCTTCTGGCTTTTCCTTTGGACCGAAATGTGTATAAACATGCTGAGCCCCTGCCAGTAGTGTCACAGAAAGGGAAGGGGAAGGTGTGACATGCCAATGGCCAGACTTTTGTCATTTGGCAAGGGCTGGCTTCCTGGGACGAGATGCAAGTCCTTTAGCTCCTGGTTGTGGAAGTGGGAACTGAATAGGAGAAACACAGCCAAGAACTTAATTTTTCAAGGAACGTGTGGATTTTATCTGTGTCTGCTGCCTAACACAGGCTCTGTGACTTGTCATGCAGAACCTGACCTGCCCAAATGGAACCCACCACAACAGCACCAGGGGTAACAGCACACTGGACTGTGTTGAAGGCTTGGGAATGACACCTGCACAATACAATTTGCTGTATGCGATCTATGCTTGGACGTAAGTCACTTTTCTCTTGCTCTCAGCAGGCTGGGGTGGTTTGCTAGTTGCTTCCCATCAACAAGATATGAATGTTTCTGTTGTTTTCTCCTAGAAATGCAGCAGTGGTTATTCTGGCTGGATTCCTGATTGATAAACTAGGAAATCGCTGTAAGTTCTGAGGATTGATTAATTTATTCTTGCACTGCAGTGGGATTTCAGGCTCTTCTTTCAGTACAAAGGGATGATCAAAGGTTCCACTTCAGTAAGATCACAGAGGGATGGGAGAGGAGGGACAGCACTGTGTGCAGGGTGCGTGTCAGTTTGTTGAGCAGCTCCATGAAGGCAACTGAGATGTTTCTATCCTTTGACCACCGAATTTACACAGCAGTGCAGTAAATGTGCTGTCCTATGACAAGCATGTAGCAGGGTTATCTGTTTTCGATGGGACAAACTGATAAAGTACTGTTCTGTTCCCTGACCTTTGTTGTGGCGTGTGCTGCAATCTCGGACCCAGCAGTCCCAGCAAATGCAGTTGTGCTCTGTCTCTGTATCACAGAGGTAAACACCTTACAGAGGAGCAGACGGGCAGAGAAGGAGATCACTTGCTCTTGGCCATAATCTGTAGTGGAGCTCAGGACAGGAACAGGGACTCAGCAGAGTTGAGAGTCCCCCAACTGACTTTTTCTGCCTCTCTAACCTTCCATCATGATAATATCATCAGTATTTTGAGGATTCCTAGGTCACTTTATAAGGAGACCAACCTTTATAAACTAAAATAATGAGGTTAAACTGATTACCGATATATTGTTCTCTTGCTTTTTGACAAAGAATGCTTTTGTCCTGATCTTAGCATGTCTGTTGAGCTTTTCTTATTTTGTTCTGTTTTTCCCTAGTTGGTGTCTTTGTTTTCTCTCTTCTGACTGTGCTGGGATCATCAATCTTTGCTCTAGGCTCCCATTTCAAGGGGTCACCATACCTCCTACCAATGATGCTAACAGGAAGACTGCTCTTTGGCTCTGGGAATGGGTCACTTACTAGTAAGGAATTCACATTCTTTATGCTTCAACAGAGGATCATGATGCATTTTTATGTAGCATTCTAGACCCTTGTCCTACCAGTCAGCTTCACCTGCTCTACAGCAGGGATCTACGTTGCTAACAGAACACTGTTCCTTGAAGGGTTGCATGGATTTAATGTGTGCTGAAATGTTTAGAAGTCGTCCCCTCTAATGAGTTTGTCCTTCTCCCAAGGGTGGGGACAGACCTGTGTTGCTTTGCCTTTGGGGTTATTTTAGCTTGCCTTAGTTGAGGGGAAAGTTCACCTCCCATATCCCAGCATGATTTAGTACGTTTTAAAATAGACTGCAAAGGTGACACATACTACAGCTGCTTGAGATGCATAGAGGTCTCCTACCTCAGCTTAAGCACTCTAGCTTGAGAGGATGTTTGTTGCTTCTGTGCAGTGCTCTTGGCTGGCTGGCTGTTCAAGAGAGGATTTTTGTCTTCTCAAAGTTGTGCAGAATCGTATCACAGCCTTCTGGTTCAAGGGGAAGGAACTGGCACTGGCATTTGGACTGACTCTGTCTTTCTCCCGTCTCGGGAGTGTCCTCAACTTCTTCTTCACCCAGCAATTTGAGTCAAAATTTGGGATGCAGTGGACACTCTGGGGAGGTGAGTTTCTTTGGCCTTTTGTTTTCTAGACCTGGAGCTAGCCTGTTTCATCCAGTTATGAGAAGTACCTGAAAGAAATAATGAACTTAGCAGGAGAGGGCACATTATTTTCCAGTTTTTCCTGTTGCTTTCTGTATGCATTGGAGCATTGCTTACTTCACTGATGCCTGAAGACCCTCTCTCTCAGGAACGCATCCAGGCAGGTTTTGAAAGTCTCCAGGGAAGGAGACTCATGTCTCTGGAGCTCGGTGAGCTGACAGGTCAGATCACAGCAGTAACTGCAGTTGGTCACAGAAATGAAGAAGTATTAACTTGGATTCTAGTACTAGCCCACGTGTGATATTTCTCCTGCTCAGGGGACCATGGAAGTTTCTTAATGCCTGGCTTGTTTTTAACCTTGGCCTTGTTATGCACTGGCCTGCTGAAGTTCAGAAGGCATTCTGGCCATAGTCCAAGAAAGCATCTGTCTTTAGACACCAGTGGGGCTTTAGATTCATTCTGCAATGAATTCAAAGCTTAATGGACAAAGAGCTCAACGAGTCTTGACAGAGTGGTAAGAGGTAACTGGTCTTACTATATGCCTGCAGTAGGGGAGGCATCAGTTAATGTTGAGAGAAGCCAGGAAGGAGTGGGAGTCATAGAGAATTTTTTATATTAGATGTGGTTGGTTTTGTTGTTCAGCTCTCTCCACACTACGGAGTTTTTAACACCTCTTGTGTCTTTTCCAGGTACCCTGCTCTGTGTGCTTGGCTTTGTTTCAGCCATCACAGTCAGTATACTGGATAAAGTGGGCATGAAGCAACTGGGCTTGGATGGGGTTATCCAGAAAGAATCAAAAAAAGTGGTATGTGGTGCACAGGCAGCTTTTCCATCTCAATGCTGAACTCCTGGCTGCACTTCTGCAGTGCGGGGAAGCCTGCAGTAGCAAGAGCTGGTCCGGGCCAGAAGAGGGCGTTAAACCCACTGGGTTAAATCTTGCAATCTCCTCAAGATGTGCCTGAAGAACTGCTCTGCCTCTGTGAGCCACCAGACAAGTGCAGATTTTCTGTTCAGAGCCTATGTTTTGCAGTTGTCCAGAGAGCTGAGTTAGTGCTCTGAACAGCATTACTTTTCCAAGCCAGTAACTTCTTGGCTGTGGGTGGCTCTGAGGAGGATTTTGTGCTTGAAACTAGAGAGTAGCCACTCTCTGGGGTCGCTTTCTGGCTCACAGGAGCTGTGACAGAACATAGTTCATCTGGTCAGTACTGAACTACCTCTTCCCAGTCCTTATCTTCCCAGTCTCTCCTTGCATTTTTCTGCCTGGGAACAAGCATTACAGGCAATAGGTTGCAATTTTTATGGCACTTGAATCTATTGGAAAGCTTCCTTCTCACAGTAGTATTCTTCTGTATCTCAGTGTTGTGACTCCTGTTTATGCTGTACGTTCCCACTGTGCTTCACTGAAGGTTTTGCCGTGGGCTTTTAATAGAGCCTGGTTAGAATCTTCTCTTGCAGCCACAACCTTATTTTTAGAATGAAAGCACTTTTTTTTTGTTTTCTTTATTGAATAATGTTAAAGAAGGAAGGAGGCAGCAGATGCCACATTTCATGTAGAGGTACATGAGCTGCCTTTCAATTCCCTTTACCTGCTGTTACTTGTTAAATTGTTTGTGACCTTTAATGGCTTGCAGACAGTCCCATTAGTGTGAAGCTGAAGACTATCTCCTGGTGAGTGAGGGCATGTCTTATCTTTGCAGCGGATTCAGGACATCCAGAGACTTCCCCTTCGCTATTGGCTCCTGGTCCTCACCATCATGTTCTTCTACAATGGAGTCTTCCCCTTTGTGGCAGATGCCAGGTATTGCACTATGGCTGTAGTCCATTGACTGATACAAGCCTATCAGAGCCTTGCAGGCTCTTGATTTTTAACTTACTGGGAAATATGGGGGTAATGTGCTTCTTCCTTCCACTCATGAAACACAGAGAAATATGTCTTTATCACCTAGTTAAAGGGTTCTTTGACCTTTCTTTCCCTCCGAAGATGAGCAAGGCTTGTAAAGGAAGGCAAAAATAACTTACAGGGAAATGATTCATCCAATATTTAAAATCTGGAAAATGGCTAAAAGACGATCAGAAGGATCTGGGAGAAGTGGAAGAAATACTACATTTTAAAAATAGCCTATTTTACCTTTGTAATAGTCCAACAACGTGGCTGTCTTCCCAGGCCTGGGGCCATTCTGTCCTACAGTTCCTGTGTGTTGTCTGCTTGTGTTTGGAGCAAAGCTCAGCTTTCGTGAGGCCAGTTTTGTAAGCAAGGAAGCCTTTGCATTCCACTGCAAGGCTTCCAGATCTCTTTTTATGCCTTCATTTGCTTAAAACCAAGCAGCAACCTGCCTGATTAAATTGGGACGCCTGCTTCCATCTTGTGGCTCTGCCACAGACTTGTCACTTTCCTGCTTTTTTTCTCTTTGTGGATGAAGAGGCTCCCCTCACATAATGAGCATGATTTTTTTGTATTAGCAAAGGCCTACAGTAAAGAAAGGAAAATTATTTTGTTAGTATTTCATTTGTGATGTACCGTAAATGACTTCAAAATTGGGAGCAAAAAAACATCATCAGCATTGTCATACATAACAAATGTACAAGTGACCTCTCACCAGTAAAATACATTCAAGATGGCAGGGGTCATCAAGGCCTTGTTGAGGTGGGCTTTCTATCAGTTGCCCTCTCATTTTAACTGAAAACAATGTCCACTGGTCACACAGAATTTTCATTTTTTTGCAATTCTGCCTCCCTGCAGAATTATGTATTTTTTTTTGCCCCGTGGAGCAGAAGCTCAGGCACCAAATTTTGTTTCACACATCTTTTGTGGTAAAAAATGCTGTGCTGCTATCTGGTTGGAAAAGTAGTGGTCGTAAGGCCACTGCTCTTTGGCGAATTCTGTTGTAGTAGATCTCCGGGGGAGCTATGTCTTGTTTCGCACTTTGCTGGCAACACAAGCTATAGAGTAGCCATGCAAGTAGCCAAACCAGGTCGAGGTAGCTACAAGATCTCTAAAGAAACTAGCCTTTCTAAGCTGCTATGACTGTGACTGCAAATTCTGTAAAGAATTTGAGAAAGTTTTCATGCCATTTTTGCGTGTCCCTCACAGGCGAAAGGCTGACTTCTGGCAATGAAAAGAAAACTCTCTATGTTTTCTGCTTTAAGCAGTTCTCCTTAAAGATGCCAAGGGGAAATTCCTGGTGCTTCTAAAATGCAGATGTTCAGTTTAAATGCTTATTTTTGCTGCTGGATTATTTTAAAATATTTTTCCTGTCCCTCAGCATTCTCACCCTTGGATGGATAAATGCCTTCTGCCTCTTCAAAGAGAATAAAAAATCCATCTGTGTGTTTTGGACGGGTGACGGCAAACTGCTGCTTGTGAGCTGTGCTGATGTAATGGAATGAATGCCCAGCTTTAACCTGCAGGTTTACTCTGCACTTGCAGAAGCACCTTTAAAGTAGCCATTTAAGCTGCCAGCTTCTCCATGGTGTGCACTGATTGAAAAGAAAATAAAAGAACAAAGGCTTGGCACTACAAACCAGATGGAATCAAAGTTCTTTACGAGTCTTCTCATTAAAACCCTTTCTTTCCGTATGTTTGCGCTCAGACTTACTTTCTGTCAAAATAACCAGATCAAGAATCCTAGTTATGTATTTCCCCTCTTTCATTTTATTTTTAGCAAGTTTATCCAGGATAAATATTCTGGTTACAGTCAGCAGGCAGCCGCTTATATTGCTGGGGCAGTGTACGACAGCTCCCTTGTTCTCTCTGCAGCAGTTGGCATATTAATTGTGAGTACCCAAAACCAGAAGTGCTTGCTGATCACTTTTTCCTAATTTTTAAAAAATGTTTGTGTTACACCCCCCTCAACCAGAATTTAGCCTGTTGTTGCTGAACAAGCAGTCCTTTCATTCCTTGCAAACTGCAAGATGCACTTTAGTCTGAATTAAATGACAAGAAATAACGTTAACCTGTTTTCTTCCCGTGTCCCTTAATTGTGCTATGGTAGCATCAAACCGTGGCAAATGGTATGTGTTGAGAAGTCTGGAACAGAAATGATCAGGATAAGTTTTACAAGTAGACGGGAAAGGACGGCCTGCATGTATGTGATCAGTCCCTGTTTTGTCAAACTCTTCCTTTACATTACTGATTGTCAGGGCATAATGGTACGTTATCCTCCTCCTTTATTAAAGCCTGCCATTTCACATGAATACTGGCTGTTGATTCCCTGACAAGTGTTTCAGTCTCTGTTCAGGACTAGGCAAGAAGGACTGGCTGGTTTGCTACAGTATCAACAATGAGAAATTACCTGTTGCTGCCACTTAGGGCAGCCCACTTTGCGCAGCTGCTTCAGTCACTAGGATCAGTGGGAAGCAAGGATTCCTTGTAAGGGGTTTTCTGTTTGTTTCCTTTACCAGGACTACATTGGACTGAGAGGCCTCTTTGCTGTTGGCTGTGCTGTGTTGACTCTGCCTGCCTTCGCTCTCCTGGCATTTACATTTGTTCCTCCATTAGTCTCTACCGTTTGGTTGGGGATTACTTACTCCTTTGCTGCTGTAAGTTCACAACCCCACTGCTGTAGTTGTTTTGTGGCTGTGCTCCTTCTGCATCCTGGATGTCCTGGTATCCTGATGAGCATGTTCAGCAGCCACAGTTTGAAGTCATTGGCTCCCCACTCCTGAAGACTTTGGATAGTAACAAATAACCCAAAGAATCAATATGCAAAAATCAAAATGCCAAGCAGAGTGAGGGAACATTCGGCACAGTGTAAAGCGTTAATCTGTGGTTTTCTTTGTGCATTTTTACCTTGAAGGTAACACTTGAATCTCTTTTGAGTCTTGTGAGCTCAGTCATCAGGTCTTAACTTCCCTTCAGAAATCTGGAGTCGGGTTATTCCAGTTTCAAATACCTTGTGTTGTCAGTGCTGTCTCAAGCTGCTTGAAAAGGATGGGGAACAGTCTAGAACTAGCCCATAGGCTGGGAGGGATAAATAGCAAATTTTTTAAGAGATGGTGTAAATGTTGATTTAGTGGCAGTAATTCCTTGTTAAACCAATGACTACCTAACACCTTTAAGTAAGGCTTTGAGTTAATTCCTCTTCTCATTACTCCAACCAGGCTAGCATGTGGCCATCCATACCTCTTGTGGTGCCCCAGGCAACATTAGGGACAGCCATGGGGCTTGCAACCTCTGTGCAGATGATTGGAGTTGGCCTTTCAAATCTGATTGTTGGACACATTCTAGGAACAAAGTCCAGGTGAGATGCTTTGGATTTTTTTTCAGAGACACCAAGAGTGCTCTACCAGAGAGGTGTGAACAGAAATCAATGTCTTTGCAACCTGATCCTGGAAGGAACCATAGAAGCGCCTTAAGTGTCTTTAAGTGACTAGTTCTATCCTGTATTGGCCTTTTCTAGTGAATTAAAGATCCCCCTGTGGCGCTGGCAACAGATGATGATCTTTATGTTGGCAAACACTATTGCGTGCATTGTTGCCTCCGTTAGCCTCAACCTTGTGGACAAGAAACAGGTAAGTGTGATAAAAGCTGAAGAATAATCTTGCATCACCAAGTTGTTTTTATTGATGTAACAGCTGTTGGGTGTATTCTCCCCAGCACACAAATGGGACTTGCATGAAAAGAGAGCAATCTGCTAAAATACTGATGCAGGGCAGAGTAGTCTTGCCCACTATCAAGCTATTGGCGGCTGTATTATTTTGCAGGCAGGTGAGGGGAAGGGCCAGGACAGAGCTGTAGCAATACATGTGTACAAGAAGAACAGTATCCTTTTGGTCACCAATTGCCTCTGAATTTCTAGGGTGGGACACTGAACAGAACAAGAAAGGGAGCACCCGTGGAGAAGGAGAGCAGAGAACCTGCAGATGCAGCACCGCTCCTTGATGATGAAATAGGACATGAAGGCTCTGTCAGCTGACCTGCTGCAGTGTGAGAACAGTGACGGCTGTGACACAGCACGGATCGCAAGTGGAATTTTAGCTTGTGTACTTTAAACAACTCTAAAGGGAAACTCGAAGGCAATTGTCTGCAGAAAGGGAATGTTTCCACTTTCTTCTGCCTGGCATACAAGTGAAATGCATCTGTCATTCTCCAACATTCTCCAGAAACCTGCAGGGCGCACTTTAAGAACTACACTACACCAAGTGAAACTAAACTTGCTGAAGCTTGGTTCATAGCCATTAGACACTTGCTTTTCACTCTTGCATCAAAAATTGCCCACATAAGGTGTGCCTGCCTGAGCCACCGCTGTTTATCTGTCACAAGAATCCTGTGCTTCAGCACTTGCTAAACGCACACACCTTGGCAGGCCTGCTCTTTCAGTTACTGCTCTAGAGGAGCATCTGTCATTCACAAATTACATATCCATGCAAGTGACACCACCATTATTCTTTAGGCCAGAGACTGAATGAATCAAATTGCTGACCAAATTCACACACTAGCTGAGCTTAATTGCCTACTACCTTACTAGAAATGCTTCTGTAAACTCTGCTGTTCATTTGCCTTCAAAAGTGTAAAAGGCTTTGATCTGAAATTCTGTCCTTTAAACCAGTGTGCTCTTACTCATGAATGCTAGAGGCTTATTTCACCCAGCCAACTGCCCTTTTCAGTATGCAGAATGTTCACAAACACATTGTTTACAAAAGCACAAAGGATGCTTTAAGAATGAAGTAAACTTTTAACACAGGAATTGAGTACAAGGAATGCTGAAGTGAATGACATGTAAATTATTATAAATTCTTAAGAGAATGAGCAATCCTGTTCAAGTTGCATATAATAGAAACACAAGTAGGTTAAAAGCAATTTAGGCTGACAGCATCCAGTTAAGCCACACTTTTAAGTAGGGGTTACAGAAGACAAATCCACCCAAAGCAAAGTTTTCTTACTTCTTACTGAAGAGAATGCGTTTGGATAACAGGGTTGTCTAAGTTACACTGTGAACTAATTTCCCACTACAGACAATTAAAAGATTTCCATGTTGGAATCTGGTGCAGCAGAAATCTGAGCATGGGGTGAGAAGTGGCAGAACTGCAAACTTGTTTAGTTTGGTGGCAACCTCCTGAGTTCATCTAGTCCAACACTCCCTGAGCAAACTGCTCATCCTGTGACCACAGGTAGTGAAGATACTTGGACATTCATGCAGCAGGGTGATATTATCCATAAGCAACTGTGAGAACTTTTAAGGGAACATACCACGACAGTTACTCATTTAGTGCTTAAATAATTGTCTCTGCACAACACTGTGTATGTTCTCTTACTAAGATAGTCCCCAAGAAAGTACTTTAGATACTCCAAGTCTGATTAACTTCTATAAATCCTTTAAAAAAAACCCAAACCAAAACAAAAAAGCCCAACACAGTAATGCAACTTAAAACACTGTCAGAGAGATTAATCTTTGTAAGGAGCACAAAGCTGGCCGTTTATCAGGGGTTACACAGAACAGAATGTGGATGTAACAGGACAGTATTGGCCAGCACTTGCTTAAAAGGTATTGCACGAAACCAGCGGTTGTAATAGGGGAAACAGGCACTGATCTGAGTCCATTGTGTTCCCTGGGGATCAGGAGGGATGACACATTGCAGCTGAGCTGGTCATTAAGTGGTGTTGTACAGGATAAGCATGGTGATGTATTGTGCTCACCAAGCCACTCTCTGTTATTTATCAACAGTCCAGGCTAACCAGGGAGGTCCCAGTTGACTGGAATTTGGCAAATGTGATGCCCATCTACAAGAAGGGCTGAAAGGATGATCCTGGGAACTACAGACCTGTCAGTCTGACCTTGGTGCCCAGGAAGGTTATGGAGCAGGTCACCTTGAGTGCCATCACACAGCACATACAAGACAGCCAGCTGATCAGGCCCAGTCAGCATGGGTTTACAAAAGGCAGGTCCTGCCTGACTAACCTGATCTCCTTCTACAACAAGGTGACCTGCCTAGTGGATGAAGGAAGACCTGTGGACATTGTCTACCTGGACTTCTTGAAACCTTTGACACTGTCTCCCACAGCATTCTCCTTGAGAAATGGTGCTAGGCTTGGATAAATACTCTCAGCACTGGATAAAAAAACTGTCTGGATTGCTGGGACAAAAAGAGTCATAGTGAATGGAGCTAAGTCTGGCTGGCATCTGGTCCCAAGTGGTGTTCCCCAGGGTTCAGTACTGGGGTCTGTTCTCTTCAATATCCCTATTAATGATGTGGATGAGGGGGTTGAGTGTAGCCTCAGTAAATCTGCAGATGACACCAAGCTGGGTGGGTGAGTCAATCTGCTAGAGGGTAGGGAAGCTTTACAGCAGAACCTAGACAGGTTAGATCAGCAGGACAAGGTTAATTAAATGGGGGTCAACAAGGCCAAGTGTCAGGTCCTGCACTTGGGTCATAACAACCCCATGGCAAGCTACAAACTTGGGGCTGTGCAGTTGGAAAGCTGACAGTTGGAAAAGGACCTGGGGGTACTGATGGACAGTCAGCTAAATATGAGTCAGCAAAATATGAGTCAGCAGTGTGTGCAGGTGGCCAAGAAGGCCAACAGTATCCTGGCTTGTACTAGCAACACTGACCAACAGGAAAAGAGACGTGATTGTCCCATTGTACTAGGCCCTGGTGGGGCTGCACCTTGAATATTGTGTGCAGTTCTGGGCCCCTCACTATACAAAAGACATAGAAATGCTGGAGCACGTCTAGAAAAGGGCAACAAGGCTGGTGAAGGGCCTAGAGCACAAGTCCTGTGAGGAGCAGCTGAGGGAGCTGGGATTGCTTTGTCTAGAGATGAGGAGGGTGAAGGGAGACCTTATCACCCTCTACAACTACCTGAAAGGAGGGTGGAGGTCAGCCTCTTCTACCTGGTGACAGGACCAGAGGGAATGGATGCAAGCTGAGCCAGGGGAGGCTTAGGCTGGGTACTAGGAAACACTTTTTCACTGAAAGGGTTATCAAACACTGGAATGGTCTGCCCAGGGCAGTGATGGAGTCACCATCCCTGGAGGCATTTAAATGGTGTGTGGACCTGGTGGTTAGGGATGTGGTTTAGTGGTGATCTTGCAGTGTCAAAAGGTTGGACTAGATGATCTTGAAGGTCTCTTCCACCCAAAGACACTCTGTGATTCTGTATTTAGGAACTAAGCAGTAGCTATGCCTAGAATTGTACAATGACTTACGATAGCACACAAGTCATCCTTTAACTACTTTCCAAGCTAAGCTTATTGAAACAGATTCTCCTTCCAAGACTGAAAGAATAACGTGGATAAGACTATCCTAAGCGTTTAACCTACAAATCTTCAGTTCAGGGGCAAAGCAATGAGGTAATGTAGAGTTGTAAAGTGAAACCATATTGTTTACTAGTGGCAGCAGTTGAAAGGAAGGACAATCCTTCACTGCTAACGTGTTCTCTATCGAGGTTATTCAGAAGTTCCCACACTAAGCATCCTAACTAAGATCCTACCCAAAGCATTGTGCATGCTTGAGAGCTCTGAACAGCAATACTCCCTCTGCAAAGTACAGACATCGCTGCAGAAATAAGCATTGTCCAAGAGGCTCTGTAGGGCATTGCAATCTGTAAATTAAGGGATGAACACAGCAGGTTTACAACACCCTCGCTGAGAGACTACCATGTCCAACTCACCTGGAACTGGAATTTCTATAGATGTAGTTGCCTCCACACTGTCAGCCAAGACAGTTGGACACATGACGAGAGTTTTATGCACTCACCAGATGCGTAGAACTGCGGGTACAGCTTCTACACAAAGAGCACCCCCTTCCCAAGGGGAATTACTATTCTACAAATAGACTTAAATATTTAAAATATTTTGTCTATTTACAGTATTGCTGAAGAGTAGAACAGCATCCCTTGCTTCGCACAGAACATGGAATGCAGCCACAAAGGCACTGAACAGACCACCCTTGCTACTGTTCCTTCCCCCTCCCCAGGGACAAGAGGTGCTTATCTCACGAGCAGCCTTGAGCAGGCTGTCACATCTCCAAAGCATGCTCCACACTGCAGAAAGCCTGAAGAGATCTGCACAATTTTTCCAATTTCAGGTAACAAAATTAAGTGGTGTATTTACACTGAACTAGATTACCAACTGATTTATAAAAGCGGACATCTAGAGCACACAATGATGTAACAAAATACAGAGGTTTATTGACAATTGCATGATTATCATTTGATTTGCAATCTCCTTCTGTCACAGAGAAATACTCTTATCATTCTTATTCTATGAGCTGAAAACATGGTTTAGAATCCAAAGAAAGAAATGCAAGAAAATTAACATATTTATCTAATTTAAGGCCTAGTTGGAAGTTGCTGTTTAGAAGACAGGCACTGTAGCCAATGCACATCAGGTACTACAGGATGCCCAGTCTAAGCTCAGTATGACAGACTGCATCAATGACTCCAGACCCTTCAATGCAGGAAACAGCCTCTGGTTGACTTTTCCATGTGGTGGCCTCTTAAAACCCTGTCAAATACTGGAACAAGGAATTGAAACAGATGTGTTGGAGACTTGGCCAGGGGCTAGGCAGTGCAGACTCAAGAACAGCTGCTAGGAAATAATGATTGGAAATAACATAAATCCATTCCAGGGCTGCAGTCAGAATCACTCTCTTGTTTTCCTAGGGAGCCAAATAACAGGAAGCTCCAAACACATCTGAAAGGGACAAAGGCATAAGAATCCCTACTTTCCATGGCTATTTTTACCCTTAACACTGCCCCATATAGTTCACCTTCACTGTTTGAAAAGGCAACTAAGCTCTCATGCAGTCTTCCACCACTTCTGACACCAACTGAAATGAGCAGTCTCATAAGCACTATAATCAGAGTGTTTCAGCACCCAGCCCAGAGCTAATCCCCTTGGAACAGTGGCAGCTCCCAGGGAACCTGGGCTAGAACAGCAGCAGATAATACACAGATAAGGCCACTTGTTCTTTGGCGTGTACCTGAACAACTCCCGTTTCGGTATGTCAGATTTAAAAAGTCGTTATTAAATACATCGGACAGTAAGCACCTAATGTTAACATTCATACATCAAAGCTCTGGATACGATCAGAAAGTCCATTCAGAGAACAAATGATGGGAGCCACCCTCCCTCACAAATGCTTGTGCAAAATATGCACATCTTCCCAACATAATCTAAGACAGTCAGCGCAACAAGAAGGTCTGTATTGCTAGAGTCTTTACTTCTCCAACTAGGGCAGTCTACAGCACATATCAAAACAACTACAACTGGTGGGGAGAATTCGTGTAGATCTCCCAACCTTACCAACAAAAATCTGAGGCAGTTGAATACAAACGTAAGGCTGACCAAAGACGAGAGAATTCACTAACAGAGTCAGCACAGACAGACAAACGAATGCACTGTGGTGAAGACAGCAGAACAGCGCTGGTTTCTGCACGGTACAAAGTAATAAAGCTCTGCAGAAACTAAGGCATTGCTGTACAGATTGGGTCAAAGCTAGCTGGCTAGACACCTCAGTATAGTGTACATTGTAGGTCGCTTCTAGTCAAGGAATACCACAAAGCTGTTGTTTGCACTCACATTTTCACTAGGAAATGTGCAAGCACTCAACCAGGAAGACTTTTATTTGAAGTCTTCTATAAGCACTTACATGAAACAGTATGTTGGACTGGTACGATCGCTGGTCAAGCGCTAGTCACAGTAACTGGCAGATTACTGAAGGCATCAGAAAGGCCTAAATACTGTGGGGAGGGGAAGACTGCATTATTTGATGGTTTACGAGTATAAAAGAAACTTTCACCATATTTTGTACTTCTATCAGCAATCATGCTGCAAAGCGAGAAAGGAGAAAAGCAGAATCAAAGACTGAAGACACTCAAACCCACAGCAGCACTACTTGTTCCCATGGAACATATGCAAAGTGACTGCAAGTCAGCTCGCACTATGAAGCTGCACCCTATCACCTCGAGGAAGGCACAGCCTACCTGCCATGCCTCAGAACCTCCAGGTCCCTACCCATTCACAGTGTTCTTCGTGTTGACTGTATGGATAAGTTTAACTGCACAGGAGTGTCCCGAGCCACTAGCTAGCCAAGAACTTAACAGTCTGATGAATTCACCACAAAGCAGTGCTGATCTTTCACAAAGTTACACTAATGTCCCC
The DNA here is from genome assembly GCA_027560015.1 of Chloroceryle amazona. Lineage (NCBI taxonomy): Eukaryota > Metazoa > Chordata > Aves > Coraciiformes > Cerylidae > Chloroceryle > Chloroceryle amazona. Next base: position 8,834 of record JANHFX010021742.1, on the reverse strand, counting down.
CTCTGCCACCCACCTAGGCAGGCCAATACTCTTATCTTCCACAGGGCACCCTTTCCCGCCCCAGCCCTCCCTCCCAAAATCATCAGATTATCTTTCTACACACTGCAGCATAACCCTCATCCATCTGCCTAAGAATCTACCCACAAACAATAGACCTCACGACCACAGACAAGAGCTTCTGTGCAGACTCTGTTAGTGAAATGGAACCGATGACCTAGTAGAACGCAATACTGGATTTCCCCCCTGGTGGATTGAGAACTTTGTTGTGTGAGCGTGGCCTTGGCCCTAATCGGGGCTCGTGATTGTCTATCTTGGGTTCTGGCTCCTTGCACCGCTCCTCTTTGCCCAGATCTTTTTTCTCGCCTCCATTTTCCAGCTGTGGTTTGGTATTTTCTGTAGCTGGAAAAAAAAAAAAAAAAAAAAAAAAGAAAAAAAGAAAAGGGATTAAATCAACTTGCTACTCTCTACTGCACAAAGTGCCTCATCTTCTGAAGGCTGCATTATTTCCCATGTCTCTACGGTTTTTCTAGATCTCTTCATGTTTCCTGGAGGAAACAGGTGCTGAATAAGAATTCTGCTTTCCACAACAATTCCTTGTTCGCTTAATCTTTCTGACAAGGATATGGAGGCTATGCAGGATACCTTCAGAATTATTCTTGTAAGTCACAGACAATTAAGAGATGCAACGTACTAATGAATCCTTCACAATGAGCTTGAAAGCAGCACTCCCATCATTCTTTAACAATAACAAGCTGAGCAATAATATATTTTTTCAGTCAGCTGTTAGTTATTTACAGCTATAGGAGGGGATGGCAAGGAAGGAAGAAGCAACCTGATAGGATGCTTTATATATATATCCATATAGATTTCATATGTATCTATATATACACACAGCAAAGTATATACACACACACCCCAAGACTAATATGCCTGTGGTGTTCTCCTCAATAAGAGGACGAGAACCATTTCCCTGAGACAAGTGATTCGATTTCTTAACAAGGAAGAGCTTTTCAGTTATATTGACCTAAACACCATCCTTGGCCTTAGTTTTTCAAAAGCATAATAAACTATTCCTCAGAGCTTATCTTCTCAAAGAGAACAGAGAAAGGAATTTCTCTTGCTGACCTTCTAGCTTCTTTGGCGTTTCATCTTCTTTCAAGACAATGTGATCCTGCAAAGAAACCAAAAAACTATCTTAGCATATTCTTGTTCTTAAACAGTAACTGTCACAAAATCCTTCAGAAAGCTTTCTTTTGTTTCTGATCTAAGCTTGTACTTTTATTGTGGTGAAAGCTGACAACTGCAAACACCATGCAGCCCTGCACCACTACATAATCCCCAAAACATTGGCAGAAGATGACCCCTATGTTATGTCAAGGTGAACGTCTTGGGCAATTCATTGAAACACCTGAAGATCTCCCACTGGCTCATCAGAGGCTTACAACTTTATCCATGATAAACAGTTCAGTCCAAAGGTCTGTAATTATCACTCTTGGCAAGGTCCCAATACCACTCAGCAGAAGCTGGTGTTCACACCCAGAACACAAGTATCCCTTGACCAGCCAACTGTATTTGAATATCAACCGCCATCTGCAAGGAGTATCCATAATAATCCAAACAGTCAGGTCATTAACAAAACCTTTGAAGACCATTTCTCCAGCAATCCCAATCACTGTCAGAAATGCACAGCAATGCTTCAGAAAAGCTGGTATATTTTCCCATTAATTAATTAAACTCGCAGCAATTTTTGTTAATATGCTCTTTCCCATCCCAGTATTTCCCACAATTCCAATGCTCTAAAGACATAGAAATTTTTGAAGTGCTGTCCTCCATTTAGTCAGGAGTTTACAGAAATTAATTTGTTTATTTTTTTTAAAAGTAACTAAAAGTAATCAGTAAAGGGGCAGAGAGGAACAAAGAGCCCTTTCCTACACCAACAGCGCTACTCATGACGAAACCTAGCTCCCAGTCTGGTTTTAACTCCTTTCCTATGACCCAAATTCCATCAAATACACCCCAGAGTCTGCATGAAGAGACAAAAGCACACTATCACCTCCAAATTTAAGGGGGGGACAGGGAGGGAAGGAGGAAAAGAGAGTTAAATTTTATTAATCTTTTCTTTCTATGGGCCTAGGAAAAATGAGAGTGCTATTACTTTTTCAGCACAAAGACAGTGAGCTGTGTTTCAGGAGATTTTAAGTTTCCACGCTGACATATCAAAGCATTGCCAACATAGCAGCTACTCGGGAGTAAGGCAGAGGGTCGTAAATCCAAATAAATAATTTAAATACAGACATGAAGTAACTGGCAATGCGTCTTCCTTTTTTTGAAACTAGAACTGGTCACAGCTGCAAGCCTCTCCAGCTGTTACATCTGCCACGTTTAAGATCAATAAAGGACTGATACAGGAGGCACACTTTTGTCTGACATCACAAGATCAAGTACATGCTGGGACTGAAACTTGAAGCCGATCCTGCATTAGCTCTTTCACTATTGATCACCTAAGCTTGATCTCCTGCTGAAGTGCTTTCGTGTTGACTGCAGATACATGTATTTAAGAGAGGTGAAGGGAGGCCATATAAATATTTGACTGTGGCTCACCGGTATTCACTGATTTTCCAGAGCTGTCATCAAGATCACCTCTGCCTAACTGCAAAATAAAGGGAAATACCTTCTCTCAATCTACCTGAATTCATCTTGACTGGCTGCCAAGAACTCCATCTGTACCTCTCTTAGGAAGACCAGAAGCTTTGGAATAACTTTTTTTTTTTTTTTGAACACACATCCACAGACTAATAGTTTTACTACAAACTACAGAGCACGCTGAGAGCTTGTCATCTTTGCTAAGTCAGGTATCAGAAAGAGACTGCAGGAATAACTACCTCAAAGTTACACTAAGCATAATTCAGGTCTGTCATCCTAAGGAGAACACAGACATTGCACCATGACAAGGCTCCACGATGACTCACTGAGCTGCTAAGCTTCGTGGTTTGACAGCAAAAGAAGTACAAATACCTTAGGCTTGTTGGGGTGTGCTCGCACAACACCAGTAGATACAGGAGACCCAAAGATATCACTTGTCTTCCCACCAGGTGGATTCATGCGTGGACGAGGCTGAGCAGAACTAGATTCATCAAAAATACCACTTTCTTTTCCTCCTGCAAAGCAGTAGTTAGATTTTTTTTTTTTTCATAGATGACTTAGTTTTACCACATTATATTAAAAAAAAAAAAAAAAAAAAAAAAAAAAAAGACTTCTAGAACCCTACTACCTAGAGACTCACTTTTACTTGCCTGAAGATACTGGCTGAAAGTCTTTGTTACAAGAATTCACTAGAGGATCTCAGAGGTGCTGAATTGAGTCCAGAGAAGAGAAACTAAGCTGGCGAATGGCCTGGAAAACAAGTCTTATGAGAAGTAGCTGAGGGAACTGGGGCTCTTCAGTCTGAAGAAAAGGAGGCTGAGGGGAGACCTTGCTGCTCTCTACAACTACCTGAAATGACACTGTAGAGAGGTAAACACTGGTCTCTTCTCACAAGTAGCTACTGATAGAACAAGAGGGAATGGCCTCAAGCTGCACCAGGGAAGGTTTAAATGGAACAATAGGAAAAAATTTTTCACTGAAAGGTTGTAGGGCACTGGAACAGGATGCCCAGAGATGTGGTACCTGGGGACATGGCTTAGTGGTGGACTTTGCAGAGTTAATGGTTGGACTTGATGATCTTAAAGGCCTTTTCCAACCTAGATGATTCTATACTTCTATGCAGATCACTGAAATATTCTTATTTTCAAAAGTCTGAACAGATTTATTATTCAAGTTCACTCAATTTGTAAAGGTGTAACAAACAGATCACAGTGCTCCATTTCAGGAATACAAAACCAGTTCTGTGTTGCAATTCAGAGCCCAATTGTGCTGAAGGAGGTGGCTGCTCTTACCTGGAGGGTTTGTTCTTTTTGGAATGTTCTGAGGTTCCTCTGATGCTCCAAAGATATTGGATGCCATCCGGTGTGGTCTGCTTGAAGAAGAAACTTCTTCTGTACTCCCAAAGAGGTTACTAGAACCTCCTCCTGGGGGCTTCAATACCCTACCATTGCAGAATGAGAGAAGCAAGAGACAGTGTAGGTTTGAAATTTACAGCTTCACACATATTTGATGTCCTCTTCCCATTCTCCCTGGTATGCTACAAAAAAATAATCTGATTTCAACTTCAGGTACTTCTGCTATGTCCATGAACTATCTACTTTTCAAGAGCTGTTCTAATAAAACACTTGATTTCGGTACAAATATTGTTAATCTCCTAGTCAGTGAACTTGATCATAACGATATTTACAATTACTTGGAACAGTCATAATAGTGTCACCAGAACAAACAGCTATGCTGTCTGTGGTGCTCCAGAAGCAAAAAGGGATTAAAAGAAGACCCATGACTCTGGTTAGTATTTTTAAAATAACCATTACAGAATCAGACTTCCCACTAAACAGCACACACCAACTTCGCATCTGCGATGAATTCAAGCCCACTGACTTTGAATGAAAGCAAACATTTCATACACAAAACACATACCACTAAAACATTTGCTAGTTTCAACCATCAGTTATCATACTAGCTGCTGTAGAGTTTATAATCAAAAGGTAGAATGCAAAAAAAAGCCCAATTTTTAGAAGTCAAGGAGCAAATCCATTACACTTAGAGCTCTGCATCAGAGGTGTATCAAAGAGATCCTCATAAAAATTTGAGGTTGAGTATAAATGGACTGACTTCTGGAAAACCTACCAAAGGTCACATTCATCCTTGAGTACTAAGTCCACGGTTAATATCAATGCTTTGTTCAACAGATTTCAGGTCCTGCCCTGAAAAGGAACTGAACCACTATCTGGGAGTAGAACCAGTGGAATTAATTGGAAAGTTAACAGAAAAAGCGTGGAAAGCAACAAATACCTAGACATCAAAAATAATCTTTACAGTTATGTCTGTGTGACCAGTTACTCACAACCTTAGCAGCTGAGCAGAAGTAGCTGCATTATACCTCCTCTGATCTGAGTACTTGATCTGGGATGACAATAGTTATAAATTGCAAGATTTTTGTCCCAGTCTACCTGAACAGAATTCAAACATCAATGAATTAATACCACATACTCATTCCATAGATCTGTGACAGTAGGAAGCAGTTTCAGGTTAGAGATCTGCCAGGCATAAAAGGAGGTCCCTCTCAGAGCCAAGGTTTACTCCAATTTAACTCTTAAGATTTAATTTGTCAAAAGCAGGGATATTTGGCTGCCCTACCAGAAAACAAGCTATGTCAGTATTTCAGATCTCAGGATGCAGAGAGCAATTCTACCCTCTTTAGGAAAAAGAAGAAAAAAGTTCCTCTTTTAGTCTGGGAGTAGTTTATATAGACAGAACCAGCCTTAGACTGACTTTACTGCCCAACTTCAGTATTTTAATACTTATTACTACTGTGGATTTAATGAACCCCTCTATCTTGACTGTCTTGTCCACTGCAAAGGTAAGATCATATCTGATCAGAAAGTTTATTTAAAATTCAGTGTCCAAGGGACTATAGATCTAACTATGCTACAAGCTTTCCAGGTGTACTGAAAGATCTAAAACTCCTAATGAAAGACATTGTATAGGCAAATTTTGATCATTCACAAGGGTCCAGAAACCATGAGGCAGTTCAAAAACTTAGGAAATTAAAGGGAAAACAAACAAACCAACAACAACAACAACAAAAAAAACCCACAAACATGCAAAGCAAAACAATTAGAGGAGTCTGGGAAGGGACTCCTGATAAAAAAAAGTAGGCCTGCTAGTATCCCCCACATAATTTAAGTGATTTCTGACTCCCCCCATTCTTTTCAGCTGTTTTTAAGGCATCTAGTCATTCTTGAGTTCTATTATCACAGTACACTTGAGTACACTATCAAAGAGATTCAACAGAAGAGAAACAGTTTACAGCTGGAGTTTCTTACAGTACAGGTCCACTCCATTTACCATGCTGTTTTCTTAACACATGCCTACAAGCATAGGAGAGAACAACAAAATAACTAGATTCAGATTTTTCAGTTTAAGAAGAACAGCCAGTCCTAAGAATCAAATTACTTATTCCTGCAACTGGATTTAAGATCCATACTAGGAAGACCCTGCTGTTGAATGAGTAAGTCAGAGGCACCACTCAAAGTGCCTATGAGGCACTTTGAGATCAGCTTAATAGGGGACCTTTTCTGCCAGCAGCAACCAAAAGAACATCTTGACTATGTAGACAAAGTGGATTTGCCTCCTCAATTTTGGAAACTTCTAATTGCTGGAAACCTTCCAGATATTCCATAAACCTTCAAGTGAATGTGATACCAGGTCCATAACATTCTAACTAATGCAATCAGATAACTAGGTCATTCACGTGAATTACCAAAAATAATCTTGAAGTACAGCAACAAAGTCTTCCAGTTTATGATAGCAAAGAGGACAGGGTTGTGTGCTCCTTCACTTCAGCCCCAAACCAGGGAGAATACAAAGCTATTTTCTTGCTGTGCAGCCTCTAGAGCATTGCTGACCTCCCTGTACTCCTGTATCACACAGTTGTAGTTCAGCAGGAGACATGCAGATCTCCCCAAAGCCAGTGACTTAGCCCGTGAAGCCTACCAAAGGAACACAGCACGCTAAACTTGATAAGCCAGTGCAAGCTGCCTCAACAGAGCACAAGAAAATTCAACATACACTTTATACTATTTTTAGTTTACAGTCATTTTAGTTTATATTGGTATTATGCCAGTTCACATAAGAGATATTACTGTGCCTGGTAGCCAGATAAGTTAGATCATCTTCTTTTGGGAGGCGGGAGAGATAAGGTGGTGTTTTAGTCTTTTGAACAGTAATGAAAAAAAAACCCTTTTGCTTTCTACATAATCTAAATCTGCCTCTTCTCCCCCTTCCTTCCAGTAGGCTAAAAGACTGTAAATTCACCTAGAACCACTCAATTAAGAACCCTACCCTGTAAGTTTAAAAGCCTCTACTAATTGTTTTGTTCTCTTCTGGCAGGCTTGAAGAATTTTAATTAGCTCTTTTTTTCCTACACTCTAACACACTTGAATTTGAAGCCCTTTCCTCATTAAAGCTTTCAGCCAGCCTATGAAAGAGGTGACAAGACTTGCCCATTACTTCATGATACTGGCTAGATAAGTTGGGTTTTTTGTTTGTTTTTTAATTTTTCCTGAAAGTTAAACACTGAAGTCCTCTCAGTTCTCCAACAGTTGCCATAAAACAGGGGAGCTGCATTATACATAAGGGATCATCACTAACGTAACTAGCAGAAAGCCAACCAGAAAGCAGGGGTTTGGAACACCAGGCTCCACAGAAAAGATCAGAACGTTACAGGGAGTGCTCCTGCCATTGGATCAATCCAAACTCCTGGCTCATTAAATTGCTTGTTCATCTTCTAAGCAAACAGCAAGCTTTGTTAAATTCGTTATGCTCCTGAGTTAAGCTCTGCAGTAACATGGATGGGGAGGAGGGGAGCACGAGTATTACATTTTCTAGATGGCTACATTAAACACCTTCAGCTCTACCCAGTAGTTGCGAAACTGCTCAGTATTTGGTAAGTTAAGAATACACACAAGCAATGAGTCTCTATAGCGTGCGCCAGAAACAGTAACAGAATTCTGTCCTGCTTTTCTTTCAAAGTGACAGGAAGTTTTAAGACTGGCAATTCCTTATTTTGGAAATGCAAAGCTGCCATAAAAATACAAAGCATCATTGTTCAAGTTTAATAAAATAAAACTAGGCAGCTAATCTGATTCAGCAAACGAGCTGTTTGCTGTATCACTGTACACATGAACTAGATCCCTAGGGATACATCTCACTGGACAATCATTTATGTGGAAGCTTTCTTTTTAAATACTTTTAGCATCATTTACTTCCAACAGTAATACCCCTGTATTAATAAGTTCTAAAAAAGTAAATCATTTGCTTACAGTTTCCTCGCAAAGATTTTCACATTAGAAAGATTTACTTTTTCCCATTTCCACAGCTTGTTTGAGGTTGCCGCAGGGATTCCGAATTAGGCTCAGTTTTTATTAAAGAACCTTCTACATATCAAAAATTGCAAAGTGATTCACATTACCAACAGATAAAGTTTTGTTCATGGAATGGACAGAATAAGTTCTGGAAAAAAGTGACCTTAAACTAAGTACTTTTTGCTTTTGACAGCACAGGCCCTACATAAATAGTCACCACCTCAGAAACCACAGTAAAATTCAGGAACGTAACACCTTGCAGCTGCAGTACGCATGCTTGCTGTGCAAGGTCTGCCTGTATAGGCTGTTCTCAGGCAGGATGAAAATGCTCATCCACAACGCCAAAGAACAAGCTGTAACAAAACCACCTTTGCTTGCTGTTACGATGGTCTGCATTCCAGGCTCTATGCAGAAACCCAATTTCTGAGTTAAACATGGTTTCAAAATTATTCTGAGAACAGAAGCTTCTGTGAGACTACACTATGCACAGAACATCCCTAAAGGTCTTTTAAAACCCGGTCATAGCTTAGAGCAACTGGAATAAAAGGCAAACTTAAAGCACTCCTGCACTATTTTGTAACACTTCCTTTCTTCCCCTGCGAGCCCATGATTACTTCACAGATACATTAATCACTCCAGCTCTAAGTTACTGGTATATATGCCGTGTGTAACAACATTTCCACTTCGTTAAGGCAAGAACAAGCCAACACCTTCTTACAGAGGCTTTTGTGTTGGCCCAGAGCTTACCCAGGCCTCGCTCCCTCCTTGGGGAGGCAGGAACACAGGGGCAGCAGGGACTCTGCACTGCCAGGCCTTTCCTCC